>RJWJ010009343.1:0-50235 GCA_004363605.1 Indri indri
TGTAGTCCTGGCACTTTGGGAGGCAGAGTCGGGAGGATAGCTTGAGGCTAGAAGTTCGAGACCAGCCTGGGTAACACGGCAAGACCCGTCTCTACAAAAAACGGAAAATTTAGCGGGGCATGGTGGCACTCGCCTGTAGTCCCAGCTTCTCCGGAGGCTGAGGCAGGAGGTTCGCTTGAGCCCAGGAGTTTGAGGTTGCCGTGAGCTAGGCTGACGCCCCTGTGGTCTAGCCCTGCAAGAGTGAAACCCTGTATTAAAAATTAATAAATAAATAAAATGAACATCTCGACGGCGGTGAATCCTGTGCTGACCATTTTTATCAAGGACTCACTGTGAGCTATGGAATGTTCCAACTGTTCTGGAGGCACAATCTTTTGTATGCCCTTGAGGGAGTAATATACCTTCTTTGCCTTATTTGTTTTGTGAGAGGACCTTGCATAGTGCGACTGTCAACTCCATACACAAACACACTGTCACAGTGTAATATGTACAGGAGTCTCCCCTTATCCGTGTGGTGTACATTCCGAGACCTCCAGTGGATGCTTGAAACCTCAGATGGGGCCAAACCTATATACTGTGTTTCTTCCTATACAAACATGCTATGAATAAAGTTTATTTTATAAGTTAGGTAGTGAGAGATTAACGACCATAACTAATAACAAAATAGAACAATTAGAAAATGCTGTAATAAAAGTTATCCGAATATGATCTCTCACAGTATCTTATTGTATTGTACTCATCCTTCTTCTTGTGACCTGACAACCAAATGGCTGGTGACTAATGGGCAGGTAGCGTATATAGCGGTAGATATGCCAGACAAAGGGATGATTCAGTGTCTCGGAGATGGCAAGAGATTTCTCATGCTACTCAGAACAGCATGAAATTTAAAAGTTATGAACTGTTTATTTATGGGATTTTCCATTTAACATTTTCAGGCCTCAGTGACTCCGGGTAATGGAAACCATAGCTAAGGATGAGGGGGACCACTGTACCACTCTTTCCAGTCTACTCCCATCACCACAAGCACTTTAAAAGTGTATATCAGGGGCTAAGGGACACACCTTCCACTCTACCTCCTTTCCCCGAAAGACCACCTCAGTTAATACAGAGTAGCAAAGGGTTAATGGAAACACTGTGTAGCTTTTGGCCCTGTACTTACTATGTCTTAGCATTTACACAGCATCTTCTCGCTTCCAAAGCAGAGTACCATTTATTAATCCTCACAGCACCCCTGTGAGGTAGGTCAGTATGTCCTTTATAGTAGAGCACTGAGGCAGAAGGCAAGCAAACCTCCTGAACCTGCTTGAGGCCACAGGGAAGCGGGTGGAGGGCTGGACCCGAATCCGGAAGCTCGGGCTCTCGGTTCGTCCTGCATTTACCCATTGGTGGTCGCATGGGTGTGAGTGTGTGTGTGTGTGTGTGTGTGTGTGTATGTATTTTTTTTTTTTCCTTTTGTCCTTCGTGTAACCTTCACTGGTAAAACACACAGATCTCTCTCAGCCAACAGAAAAGTCAACAGTTCAAATGGCACTGGGGAAGGTGTCCATTAAAGAGATAAAGCATTAATCTGCATGTGAGGCAAGAGAATGTGCCGCTGAGAAAGGGTGGAATTGGCATGACTGGCAATGAGGCCCTGACCAGGGATTCAGGATGGTTTGGTAAAATATAAACAAACTAGGAACTGATCCAAGGGGTGACCAGCCCAAATGCCTGTGGTTTCCAAATGGGAGAAAAATGAGAAAAAGACAGTGGAAAAATCCAACCTCTCAATCTAATTTTGAAGGAGGAATGACAATATGGTCACTCACAATAGAAGGGCCAATGGTATTTATAATATAACTGGCAATTAGTATACTATCTGTACACCAACTTTTATCCCAAATATTCTACTCCCACCCACCCACTCCCTCACACAAGTGCTACTCCTCTTAGCAGACCTCGTTCCCTCTACAGACTCATCTATACACGGGCATGATACCACCAAGTAGCTCGATGGCACATGTCTCTTGGTTAATTGGCTGAGCTAGGGACAGAATCCAGGAATGCGCAGCAGACCGTATTCTGCTCCTGTATTTTGGAAAGAGCTGTCACTAACCTGCCTCTGCCCAATTCCACCTTCTTTTTTTTTTTGAGACAGAGTCTCACTCTGTCTTCCAGGCTAGAATGCCATGGTGTCAGCCTAGCTCACAGCAACTTCAAAGTCATGAGCTCATGCGATCCTCTTGCCTCAGCCTCCTGAGTAGCTGGGACTACAGGTGTGCACCACTATGCCCGGCTAATTTTTTCTACTTTTAGTAGAGACAGAGGTCTCACTCTTACTCAGGTTGGTCTCGAACTCCTGAGCTCAAGCAACCCTCCCGCCTTGGCCTGCCAGAGTGCTAGGATTACAGGTGTGAGCCACCTCGCCTGGCCCCGAATTCCACCTTTTATGAAGTAGACACAGAGGAGCAGTTCATTCTTTTGCAAAGAAATCAGGGAAATTTGTTCAATATGCTATTTTAGAAGAAAGAAGAAGAAAGAAAAACTAAGACCTGCACTGTAAAGCATAATACAGGAGTAGATTTATTATAGCTACTCCACAGTTTAGAGAGTGATACAATGACCACATGGTTAAAAACTATCACTGTTATCGCTGTTTATTTTACAATAATTGGTTTAGTCTACAAGTTTAAGGCAAACATACTAATAATGCATTTGCTTTTCTTCAGAAATCATACTTATAAAGATTACATAAATTCTGTCCCAAAACATCTAAGAAATGTTCATTAATTAAAAATAAGTCTGGTTAAGATGCTTTACCAGGATACATGAATGAACTAAGGTAGTATACAATGCTTTTTAAAAGCAAAATTAAAAAAAAAAACCTCAAGAAAGGCAATCTTTATCTTGTTTGGACGGTACATTTTGAAAGGGTTAAACTTCAAAAATTATTTAAAGGTAAATAAGATTGGCAGCCATAAGGAATACCATTTATAAAATAAACACATAGAGGCTACTTTGAAAAAGAAAGAACTTTGGACTTCTGAGCGGGATGAGCGCCGATGATTGGCAGCTGTCGGGAAGCGCAGTGCTCCACCACAGACTGGCTTCACCTGTGCACGGCCCCGCCGTTGCTTGGAAAAGGAAGAGGAGATGCACTCTGTCAGCTGTTTTATGTTTGTTTCCAGTGAGCACAAATGCCTAAATCATGAAGAAAACAAAAATAAAATTTGAAGGAAGGCAGCCCTTTGTAACAGGAAGGCAGAGAGTGGCTTATGTGTCTCCGTTTAACACTGCCAGGCAATTCTGCAGCAACTGTAGGTTACCCTGAAAAGGAAGGAAAAGTACAGGATGAATGTCTTGAGTTGAAATGGTTTGGAAGAATCCTACTGAAAATATACAATGTTAGCAATCACACAACTTTAAGTTTGTTAAGCTATCAGAATTTCAAGAGCAGCTATTCATTATATACAAATAAAGGCTTAAAGACTGAAAATTACACAATTTGTTTTCTGTACAATAATATTTTCCACATACCAGATTCTGCAGTAGACCATTTCTATCTAGACCATTATGAGTATTTTGGATTACTTGACAGGTTTTAGTGAGGATAAAATATGCCCTCTGTGTCCAAGTGGAACTATGGAACAATTTCTGATTGTGTGATAGGTTCTTACCCCTTCTTTTTAGCCACTAAACCAGACATTAGCATAGATTTATAGAAGTTTTAATAAAAATAGTAAGATTACATACAAAGTATCCTATAAAATTCATAGCTAAGTAACCATTTGTAGAACACGTGAACAGGCATCCACATTTAGAGCCATGTGTAAAGGCAAATACACTTAGGTTACATTAATATATAAAAAGCTCTTAATTATAGTAGAAAATCAACTAAAAAGTATAAAGAGTGATGGAATTAGAAAATCAACATTTGGCAACCATCATAATCGTAACTGATTCAGGCAAGAATCATCACTGGATGCTAAAATTAGTGTGGGCCTGCACTGCCTAACTGTAGCCGTTAGCTATGTGTTGCTATTTAAGTTTTAAAGTTCCATCCACTAACATTAAATAAAAATAATAAGACTCAGTTCCTTAGTGGCACTACCCACATTTCAGGTGTTCTATAACGACATGGCTACCATACTGAGCAGGGCTGACTGTAGAGCATTTTCATTGTTGCACAAACTTCTCTTGGAAAGCGCTGGTTAAGTGCTGGGGTATTACACAGTCCCAAAGTATCTCCCCACAGAATACTTCTTAATTCAAAAGTGTAAAATAATAACTTTGCCAATGAGAAGTCTGCAGTTAACACTGTCAGCAAGACAACTCATGGACAGTATGTGCCTCCTGATATGAAGCAATGAGAGCATCGTATCTGTGATATACCTACCAAAAACGCACACCCCGAATCCAATCATCAGTGACCCTCAGACAAACCCAAATTGAGGGACATTCTATAAGTAGGCCTGTGTGCTTCTCAAAAATGTCAGTGTTTTGAAATACACTGACTCAGGAACTTTTCCAGATTAGAGAAGTCTAAAAAGACATGTGCACTAAACGCAACACATTATCTTGTATTTCCTCTTGCCATCGAGGACATTACTGGGACAACTGGTGGGACAGGAATAAGGTCTGTGGATTACATAATGGCTTTGTATCAATAGTAATGGTCTTTATAATTGTACTATGGGCGTGTAAAAGAATTACTTGGTTTTAGGAAATTCACGTAGAAGTGTTTTCTGGTGAAGAGACACCATATCCTGTATCTGTAGCTTACCGCATCAGAACTTAAATAGTTCAAGAAAAAAATAAGCATGTACAAGGGTGTGTGTCTGTGTAAAGAGAGGAAGGGAAGGAAGAAGGGAGAAAAGAAGTGAGAGGGGGAGAAAGAATAAAGCAACTGTGACAACATGCATATTTGGAGAATCTGGGGGAAGAATTCTGTGTCTTCTTACAACTTTTCTGGAAGTCTGAAATTAAGTGAAAATTTAAAAAGAATTTTCTTTTTCAGTTTTAAGTGTTTAGGTTACTGTCAATTTTTTGTAAGCATGTGGCTGGGCACAGTGGCTCACACCTATAATCCTAGCACTTTGGGATGCCAAGGTGGGAGGATCACTTGAGGCCAGGAGTTCGAGACCAGCATGGGCAACATAGGAGGACCCCGTCTCTTAAAAAAAAGAAAAGAAAAGAAAGAAAGAGAGAAAGGGCAAAAAAATTAGCCGGGCATGGCAGTGCACACCTGTAGTCCCAGCTACTCAAGAGGATGAGGCCAGGAGCCCAGGAGTTCATGGCTGCAGTGAGCTATGGTGGTGCCACTACACTCCAGCCTGGGTGACAGAGTGAGACACCATCTGTAAAAAAACCAAAACAAAACAAAAAAACCCTCCCAAAAACAACAGAACTATGACAAATGACTTTGAGCATCTCCTTTCTTCTTATATTTGTGAAATCTTTTTTTATAATTATAATAATTGAAATTCACAGTAGTTTCAAACTATCCTATTGTAAGTTTTGACTACTGTCTAGTTTTGGGGAACAATGTATGTGAATTCTGGGATCAAAACGGGACTGTTCAGATTTACAAAATCATTACAAAATCTCAGACTCTGGGTTTCTCAACTGTGGCACTATTGGCATTTGGGACTGTACAATCCTTTGTGGTCAGGACTGTCTGTCCTGTGCATTGCAGGATGTTTAGTAGCATCGCTGGCCTCTATCCACTATATACTGGGAGTAACCCACCCTCATCAGTTGTGATAACCACAAATATCTCCAGACATTGCTAAATGTCCCCCTGGGAACCACCGGAACAGCACAGTTATGAGAAATCTAAATACAGAGAACTCATTTCAGAAAGAATTTGAAAAAGAAATAGAATCTGGAAATCAGAGGCTGACATTAATCTACAGCAGGATTCAGCAAATGTTTTCTGTAAAAAGCTAAATAGTAAATATGTTACGCTCTGACAGCCATATGGTCTCTGTTTCAACTACTCCACTCTGCTACTACATGAAAACAGTCATAGACAAAAGCATCCATGAATGAGCTTCGCTGCATTCCAATAAAACTTTATTTATAAGAACCTTAAATTTGAATTTCATATAATTATCACATCATATTATGATTCTTATGTTGTTTTTTTTTTAATAATCATTTAAAAATGTGAACACCATCCTGGCTCGCAGGCTGTACAAAAGCAGATGGGCTGTAGTTTGCTGACCCCTGACCTAGAGTGAAACTCTTCATCATTCATGACTTCTTTACAAAAAAGAAATACAGTGAATGGTAGAGACCAACACAGGCTCTGTAAGAGTATATAACGCCAAGCTTATCAAAACATTTTCTTTTGACAGGGTCATTAGACCACATACTTAGACAACATATATCTTGATTTTAATGATGAATCTGGTATTTCTTATATCCCTGAAGAATAAAAATGTAGAAATAATGGTTGATGAGAAGTGAATTCATAACTATTTGAATAACTATAACCAAAGAATAATTAATTAATAAATCAATACCAGTAAGTACAGAAAAGGAAGGGATGGAAAGATGTAAGCATTTTTTTGGTGCCAGGTACTTCTGCATATTTACAATTAGATTAACAAATGTTGGTTCCTGTGGTCCTTTCCTGGTTCTTTGTTAAATCAAAACTTTCATGAAGACATAAAGGGAAAGTTCATACAAATTGTAAATGATGCTCAACTACTATGTAACCAAATCCAAGTTTCAAAAAGATCATGATGAGGGGGAGCTAAAACTAGCAAGCTAAAATTTAACAGACATCAATGTGAAGGTGGCCATTAAGGTTAAAAAATTAAATGAACCAGTGAAAAAGTTCTGGAGATCTGTTACACAACAAAGTGAATATTCTTAACACTTAGATATGGTTAAGATGGTAAATGGTTTTCCACAATTAAAAACATTAAATGTACAAACTATAGGTTGGAAGTTCAAGAACTTAATTTTAAGGAAAAAAAAAAAGTGTGATCATAAGCCAAATCAAGCCAGTGCAATATGGCAGCTAAAACAGCTATATCTTATACATATAAAAAAAGGCTATAAGAAGAAATATGTACAACAATTAGTCCATGTGTGAAAAAGTATATCCATTCTAGGATGTAATGTTTTTGAAGATTTTTTTTTTTTTTTTTTTTTTTTTTTGAGACAGAGTCTTGCTCTGTTGCCTGGACTAGAGTGCTGTGGTGTCAGCCTGGCTCACAGCAACCTCCAACTCCTGGGCTCAAGCAATCCTCCTACTTCAGCCTCTGGAATAGCTGGGACTACAGACATGTGCCACCACGCCTGGCTAATTTTTTTTTTTTTTTTAAATTTTTAGTAGAGACAGGGTCTTACTCTTGCTGAGGCTGGGCTCGAACTCCTGACCTCAAGAGATCCTCCCGCCTCAGCCTCTGAGAGTGTTAGGATAACAGGTGTGAGCCACCACGCCCGGCTTCAGGGTGCAATGTTTTAAAAGTGCAAATGACAAGGAGGACAATATTAGAAAAAGCTTGCTGAGGTATAAGGAATAAAAAATATTTAGCCTTAAGGATGTCTAACCTGGAGGAGAGAAGATATACAGGGAATATTAAGTATTCAAGTATGTGAAGGGCTAAACTATCAAAGAGGAACTAAACTTATCTTTATTATTTTACATAACTTTGACCAATATCAAAGTGACAAGATACAAATTTATGCTCATTATAGGGTGTCCCAAAAATCTTAGTGCAGTTTTAACCTTTAATAACTTTAGAAATGTAAATGCTATAAATGTTACCCGAAAGTAACATTTAAAAGTTTATTTTAATTTCTTTTAAACTTATTTAGTTTTGGGAATTTTGAATACATTTTTAATTTTCACAGTCTGACTGAAGATAGCAAACATTAAATAAATTTATTAATAAAATGATGTTTTGGCCGGGCGTGGTGGCTCACGCCTGTAATCCTAGCTCTCTGGGAGGCCGAGGCGGGTGGATCCCTCAAGGTCAGGAGTTCGAGACCAGCCTGAGCAACAGTGAGACCCCATCTCTACTAAAAAATAGAAAGAAATGATCTGGACAACTAAAAACATATATATATAGAAAAAATCAGCCAGGCATGGTGGCACATGCCTGTAGTCCCAGCTACTCGGGAGGCTGAGGCAGTAGGATCACTTGAGCCCAGGAGTTTGAGGTTGCTGTGAGCTAGGCTGACACCACGGCACTTTAGCCTGGGCAACAGAGTGAGACTCTGTCTCGGAAAAAATAAATAAACAAACAAACAAATAAATAAATAAAATGATGTTTTTATTAGGAAGACTTTTTTTAAAGATAAGTAGTCAATGGCCAGGCAGTGGCTCACGCCTGTAATCCTAGCACTCTGGGAGGCCGAGGCGGGCGGATCGTTCTGAGCTCAGGAGTTCGAGACCAGCCTGAGCAACAGCGAGACCCCGTCTCTACCAAAAATAGAAAGAAAATTAATTGGACAGCTAAAAATATATATAGAAAAAGTCAGCCGGGCATGGTGGCGCACGCCTGTAATCCCAGCTACTCGGGAGGCTGAGACAGTAGGATTGCTTGAGCCCAGGAGTTTGAGGTTGCTGTGAGCTAGGCTGACGCCAGGGCACTCGCCCCAGGCAAGAGAGTGAGACTCTGTCTCAAAAAAAAAAAAAAAAAGATAAATAGTCAGTAAGTGATCCTGGTTTCAATATTAAGTAGTAGATTCTTTCAGAGCTCACTATTAGAGACATTATAGATACTATTCTTACTTGAATTAAATGATCTTTAAAATCCCTCTCAATTCTAAGACTCTCTATTGTTAATATTACTCTAAGATTTAGGCCAAGTGTTATCTTTTTTTTTTTTTTTTGAGACAGAGTCTCATTCTCTTGCCTGGGGTGAGTGCCGTGGCATCAGCCTAGCTCACAGCAACCTCAAACTCCTGGGCTCAAGCAATCCTACTGTCTCAGCCTCCCGAGTAGCTGGGACTACAGGCATGCACCACCATGCCCGGCTGATTTTTTTCTATATATATATTTTTAGCTGTCCAATTAATTTTCTTTCTATTTTTGGTAGAGATGGGGTCTTGCTCTTGCTCAGGCTGGTCTCGAACTCCTAAGCTCAGAACGATCCGCCCACCTCGGCCTCCCAGAGTGCTAGGATTACAGGCGTGAGCCACCGCGCCCGGCCTCCAAGTGTTATCTTAACTATAAAAAGGGGCTGAATTCAAAGTATACAAATACTGTAAAAAAGACCAGAGGGCCAGGTGTGGTGGCTCTTAAAAAAAAAAAGACCACAAAGAGGATACTATTTACTAAAACCAACTATTTTGAGGTAGTGGAATAACGTTGAAAAAGGTAATACCAATTCAGGAATACTTCTCACTGTATGACTATCAAAAGTAACTGTCACTGAAGGATTATCAATTTCATAAGTGATTCATTTCTAAATGACAATGTCACTTAAGTTATTAAATCTTTGATATGACACTACCTTTGCATGCTTCAATTCTAACTCTGCCAGTTCCACTAAATTTTTTCTGAAGGCAGCAACTCTTCTTGTCTTAAAATCTATAAGTTCTGCAAACAAAAGAAATTAGGGTTAACTATGTAATTTACACAACAGCCAAAAAGCATACCTTGCAATTAAAGGTTAATATAATAGTACCTTGTTTTGCAGATTCAGATATTTTTTCAAATTTCTGACAACATAATTGTTGGGAAGTTTCAGCCTGTAGAACATCTTTATTTTTTGCTCTTGCTTTATCCAGTGCTTTATTAGCATTTTCATAATCCACTAGTGACCTAGACCTTCGGTAGAGGAGATCCTATAAAACAGAATGCTTCACAATAAATGATGCTGCATGTTTTCTTATAGTGTCCACTTCAACACCACCACCACCACAAGGGCTTACATGACAGTGAATACTACATGCCAGTTTCTCTTCTAAGTTGTTGTTTTCTATTTGTTTTTGTGAGACAGGGTCTCCCTGTCACCCCAGGCTAGAGTGTAGTGGTGTGATCACAGCTCACTGCAACCTCCAAGTTCCAGGCTCAGTCATCCTCCTGCCTCAGCCTCCTGAGTAGCTAGGACTACAGACATGAGCCACACCATGCACAGCTAATTGTGTGAGACAGTATCACTGTGTTGCCCAGGCTGGTCTCGAACTCCTGGCCTCAAGCGATCCTCCTGCCTTGGCCTCCCAAACTGCTGGGAACACAGGCGTGAGCCACTGTGTCTGGCCCTAAATGTTTTTTTAATAACAGCTTTATTGATATAATCCACATACCATAAAACTCACCATTTAAAATATATAATCCAATAGCTTTTAGGGTGCTCACACAGTTGTGTAACCATCGCCACAATCAATTTTCCAACATTTTCATTATCCAAAAAACCCCCTATACCATTAATAGCCACTCTCCATTCCCCAGCACCCCTCGACCCCTGTATCCCCTGAGCGCAACACAACCACTCATCTGCTGTCTCTACAGATTTGCCTTTTCTGGACATTTCATAAAAACAGAATCATGTGTTTTTTGTGTTTGGCTTCTACCACTTAAGCATGATGTTTTGAGTTAATCCACGTTGTAGCATGAATCAATACTTAATTTCTTTCTGGGGAATAATATTTTGTATGGATTTATAATCAATCATTGCTTTATTCACTTATCAGTTGATAGGCATTTGGTTTATAATCACTTTTTGGCTATAATCAATAATGCTGCTATAAACATTTATATACAAGTGTCTGTGTGGACATGTTTTCATTTCTCATTACCTAGGAGTAGAACTGCTGGATCAGATGGTAACTCTACATCAAAGCTGTTGAGAAACTACCATATTATTTTCCAAAGTAGATGCACATTTCACATTTCCACCAATACCACTAGAGTTCCAATTTCTTTACATCCTTGACAACACTTGTTGCTTTTTTTTTTTTTTAATTAAAGCCACCTAGTGGGTATAAAGTGATTATCTCCTAGTTTTGATTTACATTTCCCTAATGGCTGATGATGCTGAGCATCTTTTTTTTCTTTTTGAGACAAGAGTCTCACTCTGTTGCCTGGGCTAGAGTGCCGTGGCGTCAGCCTAGCTCACAGCAACCTCGAACTCCTGGGCTCAAGCGATCCTTCTGCCTCAGCCTCCTGAGTAGCTGGGACTACAGGCACACGCCACCATGCCCGGCTAATTTTTTCTGTATATTTTTACTTGTCCAGCTAATTTCTTTCTATTTTGAGTAGAGACAGGGTCTTGCTCTTGCTCAGGCTGGTCTCGAACTCCTGACCTCAAGCAATCCTCCCGCCTTGGCCTCCCAGAGTGCTAGGATTACAGGCGTAAGCCACTGCGCCCAGCCGATGCTGAGCATCTTTTCGTGTGTGTCTGTGTGTGTGTGTGTTTTGGAGACAGAATCTCGCTCTGTCACTCGTGCTAGGGTGCAATGGCATCATCATAGCTCACTGCAACCTCAAACTCCTGGGCTCTAGGGGATGGGATTTTCCTGCCTTAGGCTCCCAAGTCGCTGGGACTACAGGCATGTACCACCACGCCCAACTGATTTTTCTATTTTTTTGTAGAGACAGGGTCTCGCTCTTGCTCATGCTGTTCTTGAACTCCCGACATCAAGAGATCCTCCCGCCTCAGCCTCCCAGAGTGCTAGGATTGTTACAGGCATGAGCCACCGTGCCTGGCCTTTTTCATGTTTTTATTGGCTACCTGTGTATCTTTTTTGGAGAAACACTTGTTTAAGTCCTTTGCTCATTTTTTTAATTGGGCTAGTTCTCTTCTGATCGAGTTATAAAAGTTTTTTTTTTTTAAAAAATCAGAATTGAAGTCTCCTTCCATAAGAGTTCTTTATATATTCTGGATACCAGTCCCTTATCACAATGGTCCCCAATCTTTGTGGCACCAGGGACCAGTTTCAAGGAAGACAATTTTTCCATGGACTGGGGTGGGGGTGGGGCACGGAGGCGGGACGGAGCTCAGGCGGTGATGCACAGCCTGGAGGTTGGGGACCGCAGCCTTATCAGATATATGATTTGCAAATATTTTGTCTCACTCTATAGCTTGTCTTTTCACTTTGCTTGATAGTGTCCTTTGACATATAAGTGTTTTCAATTGTAATGAAGCCCAGTTTATTATTTTTTCTTTGGTTGCTTGGCTTTAAACCATTAACTAATCCAAGGTCATGAAGATTTATGTCTATGTTTTCTTCTAAAAGTTCTCTAGTTTTAACTGTTACATCTAGGTCCTTGATTCATTTTGTATTATTTTTAAAATGTGACTCAAGGAAGGGGTCCAACTTCATTCTTTTGCATGTGGCTGTTCAGTTGTCCCAGTACCAATTGTTGAAGTCTGTTCTTGCCCCTATGAATTGTCTTAGAACCACTGCCAAAAATCAACTTAAGCTGGGCGCAGTGGTGAGGGCCTGTAGTACCAGTGACTCAGGAGGCTGAGGCAAGAGGATGTCTTGAAGACAGGAGTCCAGTTACAGCCTGGGCAACACTACAAGACCCCATCTCAAAAAATAAAAACATAAAACAACAACGAAAAATCAACTGACTGTCTTGGCAAACTAGAAATAAAGGGAAACATTCTCCACTTTTTCCAAATTGATAAAGGACATCTGCAAAAAACCTGCAGTTACCATTATACTTCATGGGAGAAAATTAAAGCTTTCCCACTATAGGAACAAGGCAAGGATGTTCTTCTCACCACTCTTTTGCAAAAAGACAAGGAAAGGAAATAAAAGGTTCACAGAGGCCGGGCGCGGTGGCTCACGCCTGTAATCCTAGCACTCTGGGAGGCTGAGGCGGGTGGATCGTTCTGAGCTCAGGAGTTCGAGACCAGCCTGAGCAAGAGCGAGACCCCGTCTCTACCAAAAATACAAAGAAATTAACTGGACAGCTAAAAAATATATATATAGAAAAAAATTAGCCGGGCATGGTGGCGCATGCCTGTAGTCCCAGCTACTCGGGAGGCTGAGACAGTAGGATTGCTTGAGCCCAGGAGTTTGAGGTTGCTGTGAGCTAGGCTGATGCCACGGCACTCGCCCCAGGCGAGAGAGACTCTGTCTCAAAAAAAAAAAAAAAAAAAAAAAAAAAAAAAAAAAAAAAAAAAAAAAAAAAAAAAAAGGTTCACAGAGTGTAAAAAAAGAAATAAAACTGTCTTTGTTCACAGATGATAAGATCATCTATGTAGAAAACCTGAAATAATTGTCAAAAATAACTCCTGGAACTAATAAGTGATTATTATGAGGTTGCAGGATATACAGTTAATATGTACAAAAGACAATCACTTTCCTATATGCCAGCAATGAACAAGTAGAATTTGAAATTAAAACACCATACCACTTAGATCAGCATCTCCCAAAATGAAATACTTAGGTATTAATCTAAGAAAATATGTACCAGATCTGTATGAGGAAAACAACAAATCTCTGATGAAAGAAATAAAGAAGAACTAAATAAATGGAGAGATGTTTCATGTTCGTGGATAGGAAGACTTAATATTGTCAAGGTGTCAGTTCTTCCCAACTTGATCTATAGATCCAATGCAATACCAATCAAAAGCCCAGCAACTTGGAAGCAAACGAGATGTGTTTTGGTAGGTAAATGGACGAACCGTGGTATGTCCATACAATGGAATATTTTTTAGCAGTAAAAAGAAACGAGCAAGCAAGCCAATCTGGAAAGGCTACATACTGTATGATTCTAACCATATAACATTTTGGAGAAAGCAAAATTGTGGAGACAGCAAAAAGATCAGTGGCTGCCAGGGGTCGGGGAGAGGGAGGATGAATAGGCAGAGCACAGAGGATTTTTAGGGCAGTGAAAATGCTATGTATAACACAATAATAGTAGACACAAGTCACTGTACAAATGAGGCTACTATGAACATACATTCTCATTTCTCTTGGGTAAATACCTAGGAGTGAAAGGACTGGATCATTGGATAATATGTTTCATTTTCAAGAAACTGAAAAACTTTTCCAAGGTGTTGGCCACATTCCTACTAACAGTGTGTGAAAGTTCCAGGTGTTATGCATTTTGCCAGATTTTTTCATTTTAGCCATTTCTACTTAAGGTGTGTGGTGAAACACCGTTGTAATTTTAATTCTGGCAACTAAATTTTAATGTTTCATTATTATTAATCAATGAAAATTTATTATTAATAAATTAAATGTTTTTCTTATGGTTATTAAGAATTATCTATTAACAACTACATTTGATAATAAAATAATGAATTTAAAGTCTTCAAAAGAGAACATCAATTCATTTTGTCACTGCCCATCCAATGTAAATAGTTTATAAGACACAATTTGATTTAAAATAATTTGGTATGGACAGCATATTTACAAGTACCTAAGTACTCAAAGCTAAAGAGTTACTGATAATTTGATAAACATTATCAGCATTATTGATCAGATGGGAATTTTCTATATAATATCTCAATTCATAAATTAACATTGAATTTGGATTATCTCAGCCACTAAGTTTTCAGTGCTTTTTAAATGTGTGTGTTAAATTTTTTAAAAATTAGGCCAGGCGGTGGCTCATGCCTCTAATCCTAGCAATCTGGGAGGCTGAGGTGGGAGGATTGCTTGAAGTCAGGAGTTCGAGACCAGCCTAAGCAAGAGCGAGACCCCATCTCTACTAAAAATAGAAAAATTAGTTGGGCCTGGTGGCTCGAGTGTGTAATCCCAGCTACTCAGTAGGCTAAGGCAGGAGAATCACTTGAGCCCAGGAGTTTGAGGTTGCTATGAGCTAGGCTGACTCCACCGCACTCTAGCCCAGGTGACAGAGTGATACTGTGTCTCAGGGGAAAAAAATAAAATAAAAAATAAAACTTTAAAATTAGTAACAGTTTTATTCTTGCACATAGACAGCCTTCCAAAGGGAAATGTGAGATGCCTTAAAATAAAACACATCCTATTTTATGGTGGTCTCACCCTCAACAGGGGACTTACATAGACCACAATTAGGAATCCCTTAGCTGTACAGCTATTATTTGAGGGTTTACTTTTGTTTTGGCAAGCATTTTACCTGAAGAAAAGATCAAGTTCATTTTTTTAAAAAGTTCTAGATTATATTACATCAGAAGTTTATAGAAGAAACTTTTATGTGGGCTTTCCCCACATAAAATATGTACAGATATACGTATATTTCAATTTATTTTATTTTATTTTTTTTTGAGACAGAGTCTCACTCTCTTGCCTAGGCTACAGTGCCGTGGCATCAGCCTAGCTCACAGCAACCTCAAACTCCTGGGCTCAAGCGATCCTCCTGCCTCACCCTCCCAGGTAAATGGGACTACAGGCATGCGCCACCATGCCCGGCTAATTTTTTCTATTTTTAGTTGTTTGGCTAATTCTGTCTATTTATAATAGAGACGGGGTCTCACTCTTGCTCAGGCTGGTCTTGAACTCCTGAGCTCAAGCAATCCTCCTGCCTTGGCCTCCCAGAGTGCTAGGATTACAGGGATGAGCCACCACGCCCTGTCATTTCTAAAAGAAGGAAAAAATTCACACTTGAATATATAACTTAAAATCAGGAAATAAATCATTAACAGTCTTAAGTCTAGCAACATCTAAAGAAATGGCTTTTCCTAAAATAGCTCATTTTCACAACAATGAACAATAAAGTTACCTTAGCAGCTTGAGATTCTCTTAAGTAATATTTTAAAAGATCAGAAAGCTTGAGGTCCTCATCAGCAGACACTCGTGCTTCTATTTTCTGAAAAAGGGGAAAAAATTAAGTATTTAATCAGCAATTACATTCTGTTCTCAGCATTTTCTTTCTTAATAAGCACTGTTAAAAAAATGGAAATTATAAATAACTATAGTATCCATTCCTATTTCCTCTAGGTTTCCTTCCCTTTTCCTTCTTACTGTTATTTTTCTTTGCAATTCTGACAAACAGGAAAAAAAGATTAGAGCAAATGAGATTATTAGATTTATGGAAGGACTCCATATTTGATTGAAGTACTTGGCTATAACAAGTTCCAATATCATCTTTTAGCTTCACTAATATTATATTTCCTCTCTATTCATTTCAATTGTAATTAATATGTACACACAATTTTATTTTATTTTTTTGAGACAGAGTCTCACTCTGTTGCTCAGGCTAGAGTGCCATGGTGTCAGCCTAGCTCACAGCAACCTCAAACTCTTGGGCTCAAGTGATCCTTCTGCCTCAGCCTCCTGAGTAGCTGGGACTACAGGCATGTGCCACCATGCCCGGCTAATTTTTTCTATATAGTTTTAGTTGTCCGATTAATTTCTTTCTATTTTTAGTAGAGATGGGGTCTCACTCTTGCTTAGGCTGGTCTCAAACTCCTGACCTCAAGCGATCCTCCCACCTTGGCATCCTAGAGTGCTAGGATTACAGGCGTGAGCCACCACGCCCGGCCTGTACACACCATTTTAAAGTAATAAAGGCTGGCAATGGTAGACTAGGTAATTCAAATCAATCCTGCTGAGGAAAAGTAGGGAACCTAGTGAAAGCATGAATGACTTGTGCTTGAATACCACCAAAAAGTAATAAACAGATGTGGTAACTTGGAGCTGGGATGGAAGGGGAAGTAGCCAAGTCAAACTAAAAGGATGAGAATTCTTTAGTATGGAGAGACAAAGGGAAAGATGTATCATAATAACCAAACGCAATAGATCTTGTTTGTATCCTGAGTCAAACAAATTACACTATAAAATGCCATTTATGAGACATTTGGGAAAATCTGTATACTGGTTATCTGATGACAGTAAGAGTGAATCATTGGCTGGGCAAGGTGGCTCAGGCTTGTAATTCTAGCATATGGGAGGCCAAGGTAGGAGGATCACTTGAGGTCAGGAGTTTGAGACCAGCCTGAGCAAGAGTGAGACCCCATTTCTACCAAAAATAGAAAAAATGAGCCAGGCATGGTGGCTGGCGCCTGTAGTCCCAGGTACTCAGGAGGCTGAGGCAGGAGGATTACTTGAGCCCAGGAGTTCAAGGTTGCAGTGAGCTATGATGCCACTGCGCTCTAGCGGGGGTGACAGAACGAGACTCTATCTTAAAAAAGAAGAGTGAATCATGGATGATAGTATTGGCTATATTAAAAATAATTCTCCCATCCAAGTACTAACCCAGGCCATAAAAATAATTCTAATCCTTAAAAAAAGAGAGAGAGATGCGCACAAAAGGCACAAAACAGAACGAATATGGATTTTTTGGAACAGAAAAACTTTAAGCAATTCAGAAAATGTTAATATTTAGGAAATCTGGGTGATGATACACGTACAGGAATTCTTTGTACTATTCCTGCAACTATTCTCTAAGTCTGAAATTACTGTGCAAATACAAAGTAGATAAAAACAAAAACAAACCATACACTGAGCAGTATGGCTTAAATTAAAAAGGTGGAAATATCAAGTATTAACGATTCGGTGGAGCAACCTGAATGCTCACATTCATTCTGGTGGGAGTGTGGACTGGTACAATCACTATGGGAAACAGTTTGTCAGTATCTACTGAAGCTTTTCACATGGATACCCCATGACCCAACCCATCAATTCCCTTCCTAGTTAAATATACCAAACAGAAATACATACTTATATTCAGCAGAAGATACACAAGAATGGTCTTAGTGGTATTATTTTATGGAACCCCAAACTAGAAACTATCCAAATGCCTACCAACTGTAGAATAAACAAATTAATGGAATACTATACAGCAATATGAAGGAACTGCCCCTACAGGTAACAACATGGATCAATCTCAGGAAAATAATGTTGAGTAAATGAAAGTCATAAAAGAACATATACTACACAATGCATTTATATAAAATATAAAAACAAGCAAAACTAATCTCTACTGTTAGAAGATAGGATACCACTTTCTTGCAGGAAGCAGTATCTTAGAAGGCAGCCAAAAGGGGTGGGGGCAGGGCATATGTGGCTGCTGATAATGTTCTACTTCTTCTTTTTTTTTTTTTTTTTTTTTTTGAGACAGAGTCTCACTCTCTTGCCTGGGGCGAGTGCCATGGTGTCAGCCTAGCTCACAGCAACCTCCAACTCCTGGGCTCAAGCCATCCTACTGTCTCAGCCTCCCGAGTAGCTGGGACTACAGGCATGCGCCACCATGCCCGGCTAATTTTTTCTATATATTTTTAGCTGTCCAATTAATTTCTTTCTATTTTTGGTAGAGACGAGGTCTCGCTCTTGCTCAGGCTGGTCTCGAACTCCTGAGCTCAAACAATCCGCCCGCCTCGGCCTCCCAGAGTGCTAGGATTACAGGCGTGAGCCACCGTGCCGGGCCTATGTTCTACTTCTTGATCATTGGGTATTGATTGCAAGGGAGTGTTAAATTTGTAAAATTTCTCTGAGCTGTATACTTTTATTATGTGCTCTTTGTTACAGGTATAATACGCTTCAATAAAAAGTTAAAAAAAAAAAACCATGAAGCTTCTTAAAAAACATTACTGTATGGAAAAATAAATGCATAGAAGTTCTTAACATAACAGATAAGAGCACAAACCATACTCAAAATTGATTTATATAAATTAATATCATGCTAGATAGATACGGGGTCTTTTAAAATATGGCTCATCTCTTTCCATTAAGAAGTAGGGGTCTGTATGCTATCCCCTTGAATCTGGCATCTAAGTCTGCTTGATCAATTTAGCACAGGTGACACTATGCTAGTTTTCAGGCCCAGGCCTTAAGAAACTAGCAGCTTCTACTTCTTGTCACTTGGGATTGCTCACTTTTGGAACTGAACCACCATGCTGTGAGGAAATACAAGCAGCTTCGTGGAGAGGCCACATGTAGGTGTTCCAGCTGATAGCCCTAGCAGACATCTTGGTTGATAGCAAGCATCAACCCCCAGACAAATTAGTAAAACAGCCTTCAGAACACTCCAGCCTTCTTATTTTCCAAGCTGCAGCCCCAGACATCATGAGCAGAGGCAAGATATCTCTGACCTTCCTCAATTCCTGACCCAAATAATTCATTAGCATAATGTAAAATGGTGGTTATCTTATGCTACTGATTTTGGGATAGTTGTTACAAAGCAATAATAACCAAACAACATACAAACACTAAAGGAAATGATTGTGGTGGCCATGGGAAATATGCCACCCAGATCTCCTTCAAGAGAAACTGCTTGCTGCAATGCGAATAGTTGATTCATGGCCCAGCCGCAATCCTTCTGCATCTAGACCCATGTTTATACCAAGCCTATGATCCAACGTCCCTGTCTCCCCCCATGCCTTGGCTGCATCCAGCCAATGACGGAACACAGGGCACAGGAATGCCAGTCCATTTTTGGCCTGATGTGGAACTCAATTAATAGGCAACTCTGGCTCAGGGACTCCCTTCCCACCTACCAGAAACATTCTTAGAGCCGCACTATAGTCTGAGACTCTCCCTATCTATTCCTCCTTCCTCTGCTCTCTCCTTTACAGGTGAATAACTGCCCTGCAGTCTGAAAGCTCTTCCTGCTTACACCTGCTCCTTCCTCTTTCCTTCTTTGCAATAAATCTCTTTTACATCCAATCCTATCTTGATGTCTGCTTCTCAGAGGACATGAATTGACATAAGGCTATTTTGTAATAGGTCCCTATTTTTTTTATGTAAATGCACAGAAAAATTACTGTCTTCCCAGAAATGCTCACTGGTACAAATATTAAAGGCAGAATAACAGGCTATGTAGACCCTAGTATAAAAACAACTATTTATTTTTCCTTTGTGAGAGTATCTCCTTTTCTTTTACTCCACTTTCTATCACTCATTGGCAAAGTCACACGGAAATCAACTGTTACACTGGACTAGCCACCAGCACTCTCAGCTAAGTACCACTGAACATCTAATAAACATTTCCACTACTCTATTAACTGTAAAAATGTTAACTATTATTGTATTAATAGCTAGGTCTGATCCACAAAAATCAAGATGATGTCAACATTAAATTACTACAAGCATGAGTGCAACCTTTCCATAGTATGTCTCAGGGGATCAAAGGCAATACAGTCTTGGTAAAGTTATTAATATAATTAATCCAAGACTTTGTCATAAAAATAAACCCAATCTCCATAATGAATGTTTTCTGATTAAGAATATGAGCTTTGGCCGGGCGCAGTGGCTCACGCCTGTAATCCTAGCACTCTGGGAGGCCAAGGTGGGCGGATCGTTCTGAGCTCAGGAGTTCGAGACCAGCCTGAGCAAGAGCGAGACCCCGTCTCTACCAAAAATAGAAAGAAATTAATTGGACAGCTAAAAAAAATATATACAGAAAAAATTAGCCGGGCATGGTGGCGCATGCCTGTAGTCCCAGCTACTTGGGAGGCTGAGGCAGAAGGATTGCTTGAGCCTGGGAGTTTGAGGTTGCTGTGAGCTAGGCTGATGCCACGGCACTCGCCCCAGGCAAGAGAGTGAGACTCTGTCTCAAAAAAAAAAAAAAAAAAAAAAAGAATATGAGCTTTTATATAAATACCAAAAGGCCATAATAAAAATTCAATTTCCTGAAAAACTCGATGGAATTCAAATCTGTCTTATCATCCTTCTGAAGTATATTCATCTTCCTCAATAGAGTTAAACACAACCACAATTTAAACACTACTGTATGCAGAGATCTAGATTCCCAAAGGTTAACATTAATTACTCCTTTTTATAAAATTTTTTGTTGTGGTAAAAACACCTCCCGCCCCCGCCTTTTTTTCTTCGGTGGCAGCAGGATCCGCAAAGGCGTACCCGGCCTGTAGTAAAAAACACAACGTGAGATCTATAGACACAATATTATGTTAAATTCTCTAGAATTTAGTACTTACTCTTGTTTTGTCAAACAGTTCTGAAACTTTGAGAAAAAACCTAGAAGAGAAAAATATTTTCATCAGAAGATACATTTGAAATAAATTTTCCATTTCAAGTGTTCAGAGAATATGCCCCCAAACCATATCTACAATGAACATTGTCTCATTATAGCAACATTCAATGGTCTTGTTAACTGCAGACTTCATTTAGTTCAACAAAAATCTCCCTATACTTTCACCCATATAGCAGATGACTTGAAATCTGTTGTTACAGAATATTTGTCCTTTTTTTTTTTTTTTTTTTGAGACAGAGTCTCACTCTTTTGCCTGGGCTAGAGTGCCATGGCATCATCCTAGCTCACAGCAACCTCAAACTCCCAGGCTCAAGCAATCCTTCTGCCTCAGCCTCCCGAGTAGCTGGGACTACAGGCATGTGCCACCATGCCCGGCTAATTTTTTCTATACAGTTTTAGTTGTCCGATTAATTTCTTTCTATTTTTAGTAGAGACGGGGTCTCGCTCCTGCTCAGGCTGGTCTCGAACTCCTGAGCTCAAATAATCTGCCCGCCTCGGCCTCCCAGAGTGCTAGAATTACAGGCGTGAGCCACCCCTGCCTGTCCATTTCATTTTAAGCCATACATTAAACTTACCTTGATATTCCTTTTTTTTTTTTGAGATAGGGTCTCGCTCTGTTGCCCTAGGCTAGAGTGCAGTGACATAATCATAGCTCACTGCAGCTCTGAACTCCTGGACTCAAGAGATCTTCCTGCCTAAGTGTCTCCAGTAGCTGGGACTAAAGGCACACACAACCATGCCTGCCAATTTTAAAATTTTTTGTAGAAATGGGGTCTTGCTATGTTGCCTAGGCTGGTCTCCAACTCTTGGCCTCAAGCAATCCTCCTGCCTGGGCCTCCCAAAAAGCTAGAATTACAAGCATGAGCCACTGCACCTGGCCTATCTTGATATCCTTTATCATTACGCTATATAATACTAAATAAAGCCTACACCTTCAAAATTATTACAGAAATACAAACTAATCACACTGAAATACACAAAAGGCTGATTTTAAAGGAAAATACCAAGGTTGCAGTTGTTCTTGAAGATATCTGATAGTTTTGTTTTTTTGAAAGACAGAGTCGCTCTGTTGCCCAGGCTAGAGTGCAGTGGCATGATCATAGCTCACTGCAACCTCAAACTCACGGACTCAATCCACTCTCCTGCCTCAGCCTCTTGAGTAGCTGGGACTACAGGGGTGAACTACCATGCCCAGCTAATTTTTTCTATTTTTAGTTGAGATGGGGTCTCGCTCTTGCTCAGGCTATTGCCCGGGCAACAGAGTGAGACTGTGTCTCAAAAAAAAAAAGTTTAAAAAATAAGCATAAATAAACAACAGTTATGTAAGCAACATTCCAGAGATTTTCTACACTAACACGCAAAATATCTTCTCCATCAAGTCGACCTAGGATCACCCTAAGATTCACTAAACTATAAAATAGAACAGCCAGGTGCTTTCAAAAGTGAAAACTGATAGCATCAAAGTTTTACTTTAAAAATCAACTTGGCCTCTAATGAAATACATACACACATGTACTTATATATATACATATATATGAGGGGTCTTCAAAAAGTTCATGGAAAATGCATATTATGAAAAAACTCTGCATGGATTTCAAAATATTTTTGCATCAAAATAAACTCACACTAACCTGTTATAACATGGCTGAAAAAGATCTAGTTTGAGACATTCAGAAGGATGAGATATCAGTTTGAAAAGAGCCCTATCAGAGCAACATGAATTCTGCTAAAATTGAAGCAAAAACAAACATCAAATTTATGGTGGGCCAGGCATGGTGGTTCACACCTGTAATCCTAGCACCCTGGGAGGCGAAGGCAGGAGGATCAGTTGAAGTCAGGAGTTTGAGACCAGCCTGAGTAAGGACGAGACCGCATCTCTACAAAAAGTAGAAAAATTTGCTGGGTTTGGTGGCACATTCCTGTAGTCCCAGCTACTTGGGAGGCTAAGGCAGGAGGATGGCTTGAGTCCAGGAGTTTGAGGTTGCAGTGAGCTAAGATGATACCATTGCACTCTAGCTGGGGCAACAGAGCAAGACTCTGTGTCCCCCCCAAAAAAAATTCTGGTGAAGCTTAGATGGAAAAATGATGAAATCATTGACACTTTATGAAAAGTTTATGGGGACAGTCACCCCAAGGAAATAAGCAATTTACAAATGGGTAACTTGTTTTGAGAAGGGATGAGATGATGCTGAAGATGAAGCCTGCAGCAGCAGACCGTCCACATCAATTTGTGAGGGAAAAAACTAATCTTGTTCATGCCCTAATTGAAGAGTACTGCAGATAAACAACACAAACACTAGCCAACACCACAGACATCTCAACTGGTTCAGCTTACACAATTCTGACTGAAAAATTAAAATTGAGCAAATTTTCCACAGGATGGGTGCCAAAACAATTGCACCCATTTCAGCTGCAGACAAGAGCAAAGCTTTCAATGGAAATTCTAAACAAGGAGCTCAAGATTCCAAAGCATTTCGTTGAAGTACTGTAAAAGGAGATGAAACATGGCTTTACCAGTATGATCCTGAAGACAAAGCACAATCAAAGCAATGGCTACTTGCTTTGATTGGTATGGTGGCTCTCACCCGTAATACCAGAACTTTACGAGGCCAACGCAGGAGGATCGCTTGAGCCCAGGAGTTAGAGACCAGCCTAGGCAACATAGTGAGACCCAGTTGCTTTACAAAAAAAAAAAAAAGCCAGGCACAGTGCCACATGCCTGTAGTCCTAGCTACCCAGGAAGCTGAGGCAGGGGGCTTACTTGAGCTACAGGCTACAGTGAGCTACGATCAGGACACTGCCCTCCAACCTGGGTGACAAAGCAAGATCTTGTCTCTTAAAAAAAAAAAAAGCAATGGTTACCAAGAAGAGGAAGCGGTCCAGTCAAAGTAAAAGTGAACCAGTTAAAAAGAGGATAATTGGGGATGCTCAAAACATTTTGTTTGTTAACTTTCTGGATGGCCAAAGAATGACAACATCTGGTTATTATGAGAGTGTTTTGAGAAAGTTAGCCACAGCATTAGCAGAAAAACACCTGGAAAAGCCTCACTAGAGAGTCCTTTTCCACCACAACAATGCTCCTTGCTCATTCCTCTTATCACATAAGGGCAATTTTGTCAGAGTTTTGATGAGAAATCATTAGGCATCCACCTTATAGTACTCATTTGGCTCCTTCTGACTTCTTTTTGTTTCCTAATCTTTTTTTTTTTTTTTTGAGACAGAGTCTCACTCTCTTGCCTGGGGCGAGTGCCGTGGCATCAGCCTAGCTCACAGCAACCTCAAACTCCTGGGCTCAAGCGATCCTACTGTCTCAGCCTCCCAAGTAACTGGGAGTACAGGCATGCGCCACCATGCCTGGCTAATTTTTTCTATATATATTTTTAGCTGTCCGATTATAATTTCTTTCTATTTTTGGTAGAGACGGGGTCTCGCTCTTGCTCAGGCTGGTCTCGAACTCCTGAGCTCGGGACGATCCGCCCGCCTCGGCCTCCCAGAGTGGTAGGATTACAGGCGTGACACGCCCGGCCGTGTTTCCTAATCTTAAAAGTCTTTAAAGATCACCTGTGTTTTTTTTTTTTTTTTCAATTAATAATGTAAAAAAGATTGCACTGACATGGTTTAATTCCCAGGGTGGCAATTTAAGGGATGGAATAAATGGCTGGTATCATTGCTTGCAAAAAGTGTCTTGAACTTGATGAAGTTTATGTTTAGAAATAAAGTTTATATTTTTTATTTTTATCTTTTAATTCCCCTTTTCCATGAACTCTTTCAAGTCCTCTTGTACATATTCTAATTCCCAAATAGTATTTCTTACTTATGAAGCCAGCAGCAGCAGACCATCCCCATCAATTTGTGAGGGAAAAAACTAATCTTGTTCGTGTCCTAAGAACACTCTGACATAAATTGTGTCTCCTTCTCTCTCTTACACACACTAATCAGCTCATTTTCATCAAATAAAACATAGCAAACATTAAGATTATATATTAAAGTCCACTTTTATTTCTCATATTTAAAAAATATGTAAGAAAAAGAGGAGAAAAAACGCTATCAACCCAAGTTCATGAAGAAGAGCTCCTTATTAACAATGTGTTTTGATAAAAATTTTTCAAAATTTCTATCTGGATTAGAAGTACTGTGTGTGCCCAGGCTGCCAAAAGAAATTTTTCTCTGTTTTATTTCTATTTAATGTTTTTAACTAGAATACTTACTTGCATATATCTGTAGAATCTTGAGTTCCTAAAGCATATAATGATGAACCAATTCTATTGTAATCATCTGCAGCACCTATGGAGAAATGTTTAAGAATTTAATATATTTATTTATTCATTGATTTAAAAATATTTGGCCAGGCACAGTGGCTCACGCCTATAATCCCAGCGCTTTGGAAGGCCAAGATGGGAGGATCACTTGAGGCCTGGAGTCTGAGACCGGCCTGAGTAACATAGCGAGACCCAGTCTCTACAGAAAATAAAAATATTAGTTGGGCGTGGTGGTACGCTTGTTATTAGCTATTATGTACTTTCCCATGATCAGCCCTCTCTAGTGGCAAACAGATATCCATTCTCCCCTTAGCTGATCACTGCCTTTCCACATTTCTATTAATTGACTTCTACTAGAGCAAGCTTTTTGTTCTCATCTCCATTTTAATCATCACCACCACCACGACTCCTTTAAGAACTTGTCTGACTCTGTCATCTTTAATTGTTACAGTCTTTTCTTCAGCCTGGGCAACATAGCAAGACCCCATCTCTACAAAAGATTAAGAAGACCTATAGTCCTAGCTGAGGCTGAGGCAGGAGGATTGCTTGAGCCAAGGAGTTCGAGGTTATAGTGAACCATGATCGGACCACTACACTCCAGCCTGGGCAACAAAGTAAAACCCCCAATTCTTAAAAAAAAAAAAAAAAAAACCCACAAAAAACCTTACTGAGCACCTACCTGCCACACAATGTGTAATATGAGATACCCAAAGTCTAGTAAACAACACAAACAACCATAATACAGTATGATGCATATTTTATTAGACATAGTTAAAAACTGCTTTGGAAGCAGGGAAATAGGTGATTCCACATGAGTAAGCCAGGGAAGGACTTATACAAACTACAGAATGAATAGAAGGAGCTTGGAGGATGAACAGATCTTTATCAGGCAAAGGGAGATCATTTTGGATAAAGGAACAGCATGGGTAAAGGCCAAGGAGACATCAAAGAGCATAGTGTATATAGTCAGTGAGCCTTGTGGGACTATGGTACAGCAGAGTACACAGATGAGTGGATGAGGCTGAAGATAGAAAAAGTTAGTTGGAAGCATCTTGGGAAAAAAAGATCTTGTAAGCCATAACAGAATTTGGATTTTATCTTAGAGAAATGGCTGTTACTAAACATTTTAAAGTCAGAATAGTGGTAAATCAACATCAGAAGGATTTTAGATACAAAAATATTGCTGCCTGGAGTAAAGATTAGAGGTGGGGAGACACAGAAGAGAGGGTGACCAATCAGGAAACTGTTACAATAATCTGGTAACAGATACTGAAGGTAAAGGATTGAGGTAGCAGGAACAGTGGGGATAGAGAAGAGGTGACAAAGCTGAAATATATTTAGAAAGTGCAATAGGTAGGATTTAGAAACAGCAGACCTGAGACAGGAAGGGAAATTACGGAGCTTGGGAAGCTAGATGAATGATGGCACCATTACCCTTGAATGCTAGGAAGTAAAGTACTCAACTCTGGCACAACAACTCTTTCCAGGGTTCACCCCACAGGGCAACACACTTGTTGAGAAAAGATTATAATGGATGCATCTCTTAGTTTCAGGGGAAAAAAAATAGTTATAGTCCAATAGTTTTAAGAGCATGGACCTGGAACCAGACTGCCTGGGTCTTCCCAACTTAACCCAGCTTTCCAACCTAACCAGTTATCTGACCTTGGGCATATCACTTAACCTATCAGTGCCTCAGTTTCCTCATCTGGAAACAGGGATAATAATGGTAATCACCTGATATAATTATTTGGAGAATTAAGTGAGTTAATAAATATTACTAGTTACCTGGCACATAGTAACTACAGTACTATATAAATGTTTGCTATTATTAACCAGTGAAGTCTAAGATACTTGTATGGAAATTCCCACTGACACTAGTAGTTATTCTTATAAGTGTTTATTCCCTAACAAAGTATTACATTATATTAAATATTATATTACTTATATTATGTTTATGTTGCACAGAATTACATTCAACTAATAAGGCTAACATTTGGTGACTCTATTGATTGCTACTTAAAGCACATATATTCTGACACCTTTATAAAGAGACTTTGAATACAAACTTCAGACTCTAAATGATAATTTCTATAGGTAAGATTCTTCACTATTATCTTAACCTAAAAGTTTACTTTTAAGAATAGGCCAGGCTCAGTGGCTCGTACCTGTAATCCCAGAACTTTGGGAAGCTGAGACGGGAGAATTGCTTGAGGCTGGGAGTTCAAGACCAGCCAGCGTAACACAGTAAGATCCCCTCCCTACAAAAAATTTTTAAAAATTAGCCAGGTGTGGTGGTGCAAGTCAGTAGTCCCAGCTACTCAGGAGGCTGAGGCAGGAGAATCGCTTAAGTCCAGGAGTCTGAGGTTGCAGTGAGCTATGATAACACCACTGCACTCTAGCCCAGGCAAGAGAGTGAGACCCTGTCTCAAAATAAATAAAAAGAGAGAATGAATAAATAATACTTTTTTCTTTTTGAGACAGGGTCTTGCTCTCTCACCCAGACTGGAGTGCAGTGGTGTGATCATAGCTCATGGAAGTCTCAAAATCCTGGGGTCAAGTGATTCTCATGCCTCAGCCTCTCAAGTAGCTGGGACTACTGGCACATGCCACCACATCCAACTCATTTTTAAAAATTTTTTGTAGAGACAGGGTCTTGCTGTGTTGTATTGGCCAGGCTGGTCTCAAACTCCTGGCCTGGCCTCAAATGATTCTCCTGCCTTGGCCTCCCAAAGTGCTAGGATTATAGGTGTCAATCACTGCACCCAGCCAAGAATAAGTAATACATAAAAATCACGTAAAGGTTGGTTTAGTAAAGCAGAAATAAAACAATAATTTTTTGTTTAATATGAAATACATTAATATTTTATGATTAAATTGATCCTGAAATAATTTTTTACAGGAAAAAAATTCATGAATTCTAATATCTGGCTTGGAGAATTACTACCCTCTTTAGCTATTACAGCACTATGCAATCATGCAAAACATGCAAACTGCCCTGATTTTATTGATTAGAATTCACAATGACATTGAAAAGCTTAATTTTTCATAGTCCAGGTTAAGTTCATTTATTATGAAAGAATAGTTTTACTATAAACTTATTATTTTGTAGTACAGGTTCATTATCCTCTCTCTTAAAACAATGTTCCATTTGGCCAAATAAATGGAATAGGAATCACTAATATTTTCTTCAGTTTTCTTTTTTTTTTTGGAGACAGAGTCTCACTCTGTTGCCCACGCTAGAGTGCTGTGGAGTCAGCCTAGCTCACAGCAACCTCAAACTCCTGGGCTCAAGCAATTCTCCTGCCTCAGCCTCCCAAGTAGCTGGAAGCACAGGCATCTATCACCACACCTGGCTAATTTTTAGTTTCTATTTTTAGTTGCCTGGCTAATTTTTTTTCTATTTTTAATAGAGATGGGGTCTCACTCTTCCTCAGGCTGGTCTTGAACTCCTGACCTCAAGCAATCCTCCCCTCTGGCCTCGGCCTCCCAGAGTGCTAGGATTACAGGCGAAAGCCACCGTGAGACCAGCTATCTTTTCTTTTTTTTTCTTTTTTTTTTTTGAGACAGGGTCTCATTCTGTCACCTGGGCTAGAGTACAATGGCATCATCATAGTTTGCTACAACTTCAAACTCCTGGGCTCCAAGCGATCCTCCTCCTGCCTCAGCCTCCTAAGTAGCTGGGATTACAGACACACACCACCACAGCCAGCTAATTTTTCTATTTTTTGTAGAGACGGGGTCTGGCTCTTGCTCAGGTTGGTCTTGAACTCCTGGCCTCAAGTAATCCTCCCAACCTCTGCCTCCCAAAGTGCTAGGATTACAGGCCAGTTTTCTTAACAGATGATTCTCTACCTTTGTAGTTCTGTTTCCATAGCGTTAATACATCTCTATGACAGGACTTATGTCTAACACAATGGCTGGTACATAACAGGTGTATCAATGTTATGAATGAAATTAATTTTTCAAGAAATATAAAAAGTATAGATTTCCACTGCATAGTAATTCCTAATAATTATAATCAACATTTATATGTATCATTTCATATTTATAAAGTTTTAAACAAAGGATTAAAAGTATATTTTATCCTTAATGTTATTTTATAAACAAGGAAATTAACATAAGACCAATTAAATGACTTGCCCAGGGCTCTAAAGCAAATCAGTAATAAATCTAGTAAGCTATTCAAGTTTCTCACTTACTTTTTTAAGAGATGGGGGTCTCGCTCATGCCGCCCAGGCTGGAGTGCAATGGCTATTCACAGGTGCAACCATAATGTACTGCAGCCTCAAACTCCTGGCCTCAAGCAATCCTCCCACCTTAGCCCCCACAAAAGCTGGGATTATAGGTGCAAGCCAATGTTTCATAGTTTTTAATTATGGAATTGACAAGTATAAACTACTACTACATTAGAAGAAATCTGGAAAGCACAAAGATATAAGAAAATAAAATATAAAAATAACTCTTAACCTTCCCATAAGAATTACACAAGAACAGAGATTATCCTGCCAGACTTCTTTTATTTCTTCTTTTCTATTATGACATATCACAATACCCCAAAATGTAGATGAACAGTTACAGTTACTTACTCTAGTGATTTGTCTCTGTATCAGAGCTTCTCAAACTTTTTGGTCTTATGACCCTTTTATACCCTTAAAAATTACTGAGGACCCTAAAGAGCTTTTGTTTATATGGGTTACATCTATCAATATTTACTGTATTTTTTAAAATAGAAAAATCGGGAAAAATTTTAAATATTTACTATTTCATTTAAAATCAACAGTATTAAAATCTCTGTTAATGAATTAACATTTCAAATGAAAAAATAACTACATATTTTTAAAAATTGGTGAGCAGTGACAATGTTACAAATTTGCAAATCTCGTGTCTGGATTAATAGAAGATAAACTAGATTCTCCTATCTGCTTCTGTATTCAATCTACAGCAATATGTTGCTTTTGTTTAAGTATGTGGAAAAAAATCCAGCCTCAAACATGCAGCTAGAAAAGGAAGAGATATTTTACTAATCTTTTCAGATAATTATGGATATTCTTTTTTGTTATCACACCAAAACTCAACAAGTAGTAGTTTCTTGAAGGGCTACATGCAGCGTAGAATCGAAAATCGTATCACTGAACTTTTTAGTTTCTGTTACATTAAAACCTACTGGTATAAGTGATATTTATCCAAAGAATGCAAGATTGATTTAATCTGTGACAATCAATCAATGCAGTTAACCATATTAATCAACTAAAAAATAAAACCATATGAGGCCAGGTGTTGTGGCTCATTCTGGTAATCCCAGCACTTTTGGAGGCCGCGGCAGGAGGACTACTTGAGACCAGGAGATTGACACCAGCCTGGACAACAAAGTGAGACCTTGTCTCTACAAAAAAATAAGAAAAATCACCCGGGCGTGGTGATGTGCACCTACAGTCCCAGCTACCCTACCCAGGAGGCTCAGGCAGGAGGATTCCTTGACTCCAGTTTGAGGCCAGGGTGAGCTACAAGCTATGATTGTGTCGCTGCACTCCGGCCCAAGCAACAGAGCAAGACAATCTCTTAAAACAAAAACAAAACAAAACAAAAAACCCTCCTCTCCAAAAAAGAAAAACCATATGATGATTATCTCAACAGTTGTTAAAAAAAAAAAAAAAAAAAGCATGTGACAAAATTCAACATTCTTTCCTAATTCCAAAAATAAATAAAACAAAAACAACCAACCTGCTCTCCTCCCCCATCCCCTTAAAAAAAACAAAACAAAACAAAACACAACAGGCCGGGCGCGGTGGCTCACGCCTGCCTGTAATCCCACCACTCTGGGAGGCCGAGGCAGGCGGATGGTTCTGAGCTCAGGAGTTCGAGACCAGCCTGAGCAAGAGCGAGACCCTGTCTCTACCAAAAATACAAAGAAATTAACTGGACAGCTAAAAATATATATAGAAAAAATTAGCCGGGCATGGTGGCGCACGCCTGTAGTCCCAGCTACTCGGGAGGCTGAGACAGTAGGATTGCTTGAGCCCAGGAGTTTGAGGTTGCTGTGAGCTAGGCTGACGCCAGGGCACTTGCCCCAGGCAAGAGAGTGAGACTCTGTCTCATAAAAAAAAAAAAAAAGAAAAAGAAAAAACAACCAACCAAACCTCTCAGAAAACTATGAATGTAAGAAAACTTCCTTAATTTGATAAAAGACATCTAAGGGCAACAGTGGCTCACATCTGTATTTCTAGCACTTTGGGAGGCCGAGGTGGGAGGATCATTTGCTCAGGACCAGAGTGAGCAACATAGTAAGACTCCTGTCTGTACAAAAAAATACAAAAATTAGCTGGGTGTGGTGGCGCTGCGCCTGTAGTCCTAGCTACCTTGGGAGGCTGAGGCAGGAAGATCACTTGAGTACAGGAAACTGAGGTTGCAGTGAGCTATGATGATGCCACTGCACTCTAGCTGGGGAGATGGAGCAAGACCTTGTCTTAAAAAACAAAGGCGCGGGGGGGAATTTTTATAGAAAAACCTCTACCTAACATCATAGTTAATGGTTTAATACTGAATGCTTTCTCCATAAGATAAGTAAGAAGGCAAAGATGCCTGCCCTCACTGCTTCCAGTTAGCATTATACTGAGAGGCCCAGCTAAGTGCAATGCAGCAAGGAAAAGAAATAAATGGTATCCAAATTGTAAAGGAAGAGGTATAGCTGTCCTCAGTAGCAGATGTGACACAATCATCTATGTAGAAAATCCCAGGGAATGTACAAAATAGTTACTAGAACGAGTTTATTTAGCAAGGTTGCATGACATAAGATAGATATTGAAAAATACACTGCATTTCTATATATCAGCAAAGAACTGGAAATTAAAATTTAAAAAATATAACATTTATAAAAACATCAAAAAATATTTAGGGATTAATCTGGCTATAAATGTATAACAGCTATAAAATGGAAACTATAAAACACTGCTGAGAGAATTTTTTTTTTTTTTTTGAGACGGAGTCTGGCTCTATATTGTCCAGGCTAGAGTACAATGGCATCAGCCTAGCTCACAGCAACCTCAAACTCCTGGGCTCAAACAATCTTCCTGCCTCAGCCTCCCAAGTAGCTGAGACTACAGGCACTTGCCACCATGCCTGGCTAATTTTTTTCGTTTGTTTCTATTTTTAGTTGCTCAGCTAATTTTTTCTATTTTTAAGAGAAATGGGGTCTCCCTCTTGCTCAGGCTCCTCACGAACTCCTGACCTCGAGCAATCCTCCCTCCTTGGCCTCCCAGAGTGCTAGGATTATAGGCGTGAGCCACCTCGCCTGGCCATACTGAGAGAAATTAACAAAGACCTAACTAAACAGAGATATACTACATTACTGTATCAGAAGAATCAATATTGTTAAGATGTCAGTTCTCCCCAAATTAATCTACAGATTCTATACAATCCCAATCCAAATCCCAGTAGGCACTTTTCTAGAAAGTGACAAGCTGATTCTAAAATCCATATGAAAATATAAAGACTCTAGAGGGGCCAAAACAACTTTGATAAAGAATGAAGTTGGAGGACTTACATAAGAACAAAATGTCATCATTAGCCATTCCCTAATGACTAATCAAAACCACAGCAAGCTACCACTGCTAAGCTATTAGAATGGCTAAAATTAAAAAGACTGACTATCCTTCTTGGCAAGGATGTGGAGCAACTGGAACTCTAATGCACTGTTCATGGGAATGCAAAATGGTACAATCACTTTGGGAAAAAAGTTTGTCAGTTACTTAAAAAGTTAAATATACATTCACCACATGACCCAACCATTCTACTTCTAGGTATTACCCAAGAGAAATGAAAGCACATGTCCATACAAAGAGTTATATACAGATGGCTCATGTAAGTTTTACTTGTAATAACCAAAGCTAGAAACAACCCAAATGTCCACCAATAAGTGAATGGATAAATAATTGTGATATATCCATACAACAGAATACCACTCATCAAAGGAATGAACTATTGATAACATAACTTGGATGAAATCTTAAAATAGTTTTGTTGACTTTCAAAGCCAGACAATAAAGAATACATACTGTATGATCCGATTGATATAAAATTCTAGAAAATATAAACTACAGTGATAGCAAGCAGACCCGTACTTGCCTGGGGATGGGGTGGGAGGCAGGGATTACAAAGGGCCACAAGTTTTGGGGGGTGAAGAGTATATTCATTATCTTGATTGTGGTGAGGATTTCACACATATGTCAAAACTTATGAAACTCTATGTTTTGATTATTGCAGCCTATTAATATCAATTATACTCAATAAAGCTGTTTAAAAAACCCATTGGTTTATCTTTCACTTTGAATGGATCTTTTAGAAACATGACTTTGTAGCACCATGCACCGGCCATTTAGAAAATATTGGTCCAGTGAATTATGCACATCTCCAAATGGTGACACACTTCAATATACAATATAAAAAGAAATCACGTTCACTAGTATTACCATCAATCTCATCAGACAAGTCTTTAATTATTGGGAAGCAAGCTCATAGTGACAGACACAAGTTTTCCAAAGTTCTAATTATTGCTTGAAAACTTGACTTGTATCACTGGCAACATATACCATCTTTGTTTTCCTTGAAGTAACAGGCTCATTTAGCTGATTTTTTAAAAAAACATCTGCCAAATATTTACATCAGAATAATCATAATTTATCTGTCATTCACTCAAGTAGTGTTCTACAAAAAAAGCAGCTAGTCTGATCACAACTCAATCACTAAAATGCTTTTCTAGAGAGAACCATCATAGTCTGGTATGTAGCCAAAGTGCTTTATGCATTCCTCTCATTTCATCACTCAGAATATAGAAAAATGTGTACCCAAGGATGGAGATTATAATTAATTTTTACTGCTTCTTCAAGGACATTCTTAAATGAAAGTCACTTTTTTTTTAAAATCACAAGTGCATGGCAGGAAAGAATACAGGGATTATTAGCACAGATTGGTACCACTGCCTTGATTTGTACTAAGGTACCAGCAGTTTTTTGCTTTGAGATAGGGTCTTGCTCTGTTGCCTGGGCTAGAGTGCAATGGTGTCGTCATAGCTCACTGCAACATCAAACTCCTGGGCTCAAGTGAACCTCCTGCCTCAACCTCCCGAGAAGCTGGGACTACAGGCATGTGCCACCACACCTGGCTGAATTTTCTGTTTTTTGTAGAGACGAGGTCTCACTATGTTGCTTAGGCTGATCTCAAACTCCCAGCCTCAAGTGATCCTCTGAGCGGGCCTCCCAAAAGTGCTAGGATTACAGGCATGAGCCACCACACCCAGCCTAGCACCAGCAGTTTTAGCCATTGTTTCTTTTGTATTGTAAATGTAAATGTCCACAATGGTGAAGAAGTCAAAAGGGCTTTGGGATACAGGCTTCATAGATCACAGCTTGAGAACCACTGTTCTGTATCAAGACTTTTTCAAACTATAAATAACATATCAACTTTATAATTATCCCATTAAAAAATGTAAGCCTTAGCCACAGAAAAATCTTACTTTTGTGGGATCTTGTCATCCTATCAGATTTAGCAGATGCATCCTTAACTCGGTTATGATATTCTAAAAGGAATGTTCGTTCATGCTCAAAGAAATCATCTACATCCTAAAGGATCAAAAGAAAATATGAACTTTTTTTTACTTATTTGCTTTAGTTTAATATGTAAACCACTTTATGTTTTATTATAAATATAAAAGATCATCGGTAAGACAGCACAGCTATGCTCTAATAACTAGATGTTATATTGGCTTCACCAAGTTAAGACTTTAATAGACATGCATTTGTATCTATTAAATAAATCTTCTATGGTTTTGTAGCTGAAGGCTTAGAGTTCCCCATGTTCACATGTTATACTCTGAAATACGTTCCTACTTGTGCTCTGTCTCTACAATCCGGCCTCTCCAAAAACACATTACTGCCAGTGGGAGTGATCAATTGTTTTTTTTGAGAAAAAAATTCTGGTAGACAGAAGTGACAATCTATTTTTCTTGGTCTATTATGTATTCTGGGGGCCATTCCTGAAGGCTGCCTGGCCTTAGTCACTAGGCCCTCCCTGACTACTCTGGGGAACCTAGACAAACTCGCTGAGAGCAACAATATTATCAAACTGTCTTAAATCTTTTTTTGCAACAAAACTAGATATACATTAAAAATAATTTGCCTTTATCAGTATTGGGACTAAAAAAAAATTAACAGCACTTTTCCTCCTCCTAAACTAGCAACAATTCATTGAAAAAGCATCAGCTGACATGACGTAACTGGAGACCCACATCAACAGAACAGCAAGAGTTAGTACTGACAAAATGTCATTTAAATTCTGTAATCATATGTAACAGTTGTCTTAACTGTAAAAATGGGGATAAAACTAACTTGCAGGATTATAGTGAAGATTAAATAAGAAAATGTGGGCTACCAATCAAAACGTTATAAATGTTTAAAAATGTTATTACTTTACGGGGCACATTTTCTCAGGACCTTTTGAGGCCAGGTGTTCCGGGCCAGTCACAGACATTTGGCTCAGAATAAACTTCTTTAAATTAAAAAAAAAAAAAGTGATTATTTTACTAATAAAATTATCAAAATCATAATCAACTTGGTGGCTTACATTTAATGGCTAAGAAAAATGTTTAACATTAATGCATAAGCAACATCAAAATGGAAGTAACCTGAGTCCTATGGAAAAGCAGCCACAGCACATGTATTACCAACGCATCAACTGACCTGTCTTTGAAAAATCAGGGTATAAATGGAATAAATAGTACTCTACACTCAAGTTTTATTATAGATGTATCCATAAAAACAGGCAATGATGACAAAACAGCATTCTTTATCTTTCTTATTATTTGCTTGATAATATTAATATTTTTCTCATATTTTAACGGCAAGTGTTCAGATAAATGAATTCTTCTATCATTTTTAGATTATTAAGAAAAGTTTACCATTCTACTAAGTGAAGTATCCCAAGAATGGAAAAATAAGCACCACATGTACTCACCAGCAAATTTGTTTCACTGATCAACACCTAAGTGCACATATAGGCATAACATTTATCAGACGTTGGGCAGATGGGAGGGGGGAGGAGGGAGGGGATGGGTATATACAAACATAATGAGTGCGATGCGCACCATCTGGGGGATGGGTACGCTTGAAGCACTGACTAAGGGGGGCAAGGGCAATGTAACCTAAACATTTGTACCCCCATAATATGCAGAAATAATAGTTAAAAAAAGAAAAGTTTAAGTGTTATTTAGGTAAATAATTGGCTTTCTAAGCTTTTGCACACATATTATCTCATTCAATCTTATCTTTCCAACAATCCTGTGAGCTAGGTTTATTATTAACCCCATTTTGAAAACAGAAAAACTGAAGTTCGGAAAAAGAAAGTGACGTTTCCCAAGATCACGTAGCCATGAGACAACACCAAAACCTTAACTGAGATCTTCTAACTCCAAGTCTAAACCCTAATATTTGCAAAGCTAAGAGCAAGTGTGCAAACAGAGGCAGCTGTGTCTGTCCTGCATCCAGGGGGACTTCACGTGCATGTGGGTGGATATTCCATCTTGCACACTGATCTTCTCTCCTGTCTCTTCTCTCTATCCCAGTTGCCCCACGGTCACCCTCCTGCCTACAGAATGCACACGGGTAGCATAAACTCAGGGAATATGCTCACACAGGACTTGGAAGGCTTGGAAGCTGGGCAGGGAAATATGGGGTTCTAGATCCCTGGAACATGGTCTGGTTTGGAGGGAGTGGGCATGGGCTCCACGTGAGCGAATACCCTTGAACTGCAAACTTCTCACCCTTTGGAGAAGAGAGTTCTCTAAAGAGAGGAACCCAGGGAAGGGAGCAGTTTCCCAGGTCTAAGGATTCTACTATTCGAACTTCTCTTTTACTCCAATTCTACACACTTGAAATCTCAATTTATCTCCCTCTTAAAACTAGTACATTCTCAACTAATATCACTGTTAACCAAATAAAATCTTACCTTTACTCCTGAAACAATTACTCCATCTGCTGATTTAACCATGTTTTTAAAAAAATCTTCAAGCTTTTCTTTTTTATTTTTTCCTCGAACACTCAACTGGAAGAAATGTAATTTAAGTTAGCTTTTTTTTTTTTAGGTTACAAAAGTGCCTCCTTTATTCTTTAACATTTAAATGGCAATCTCAAAAGGATTCCAGTTTTGGGGCCAGGCATGGTAGCTCTTGCCTGTAGTCCTAGGACTCTGGGAGACCGAGGCAGGGGGATTGTTTGTGGTCAGGAGTTCCAGACCAGCCTGAGCAAGTGCGAGACCCTGCCTCTACTAAAAAATACAAAAAATTAGCCAGGTGTAGTGGTGCATGCCTGTAGTCCCAGCTACGTGGGAGCCTGAGGTCAAGAGAATCACTTGAGCCCAGGAATTTGAGACTGCAGTGAGCTTGACAATACCACTGCACTCGAGCCTGGGTGACAGAGTAAGTCTGTCTTAAAAAAAAAAAAAAAAAGATCCCAGTTTTTAAACTTAACATAAGTGGCAATTTCAACATGTGTATCAGTGATTTTCTAACTTTAGGGCATAAAAGAGGCCTTTAGTAATAATATAGATACTCAGGCCTCATTCCCAAAGGTTCAGATTCAGTTGGTCTACAACAAGACCTAGATATCTTACATTTTACAAGCATGTCAGATAGTTCCATTGCAAGCAGCCTTCTCACCATACTTTGTCAAACATTGCTATACAATATAAAGATAATTGAAATTTTAATTCAGGAATTCCTTTAAACACGTGAAATTTATTGGGATACAAAATACCATCAAATGATTCTACAATAACTCTGAAAATATATTCTACAAATTCCTCACTTGGAACTAATAGAAATATCATCTCGTCTGGTTTTGGGGGTCAGAAACTTATAAGAGACACAAAAGATGACTGTGAATGACATAAATGGTTATCCAAGGGCAAAACTGAGAAGCAGCTAACTCTTTAGACTCTTAGCACTTGCTGCATCAGGGTGCCCCATAAAGGAACATCCCATCTAATTCCCTTATCTATTGCCATGGCTGCAATGCCCACCTTTATGTAAATGACTCACAGATCTCCATCACTACCTGTTATGGTCTGAATGTATGTGTCCCCCCAAATCCAAATACTGAAACTAACCCCCAAGGTTAGTATTAAGAGGTGGGGCCTAAGCTAGGCATGGTGGCTCATGCTTGTAGTCTCAGATACTCAGGAGGCTGAGGTAGGAGGATTACTTGGTGCCAGGAGTTCAAGGCTGCAGTGCACTATGGTCATGCCTATGAATAGCCACTGCACTCCAGCCTGAGCAACGCAGTGACTCTTTCAAAAAAAAAAGAGGTGGGACCTTTGGGAAGTGATTAGGTCATGGCAGTAGAGCCTTCATACATGGATTAGTGGTCTGATATGGTAGCTCTCCCTTGAAGATCACTTGAGGCCAAGAGTTTGAGACCAGCCTGGGCAACATAGCAAAACCCCATCTCTACAAAAAACTGAAATAAAAAAAAAATTAGCTAGGGGTGCACATGTAGTCCTACTTACTCACGAGGCTAAGGGTAGGAGGATCACTTGAGCTGGGGAATTCAAGGTTACAGTGAGCTATGATCATTGCACTCCGCCTGGGCGATAGAGCAAAGCCCTGTCTCTTAAAAAAAAAAAAAAAAAAAAAAAAAAGGAATGGGCACAGTGGCTCATGCCTATAATCCTAGCACTATGGGAGGCCAAGGCAGGAGGATCACTTGAGGTCAGGAGTTCGAGACCAGCCTGAGGAAGAGTGAGACCCCCGTCTGTACCAAAAATAGAAAAAATTAGCTGGGCGTGGTGGTACACGCTTATAGTCCCAGCTACTCGGGAGGCTGACACAGGAGGATTGCTTGAGCCCAGGAATTTGAGGTTGCAGTGAGCTAGGCTGACACCAGGCCACACTAGCCCAGGTGACAGAGCGAGACTCTGTCCCAATTGATCAATCAATAAAGGGGATTAGTGCCCTTATAAAAGAAGTCCAAGGGAGCTTGTTAGCCTCTTGCCCCTTCCTTCTGCCAAGTGAGGAATAAGTGGCAAGAACATACCGCTTATGAAGCAGAGGGCCCTCACCACACACCCAAATTTATGCACCATCTTCTTAGGCTTTCTCCACACCATTTGCTGGTACTAAAACGGTTATTATAATGCATCATCATCTTTATTTCTATTAAGCATATATTAGTTTGTGAGGAAGAACAGTAAGTAGATCTACTTTGTTGGGATAAAATTTAGGAAAGCCTAAGATATCTGAAAGCTACTTATTAAGCTGATCTAAATATTTAATAACCTTTTACTTATTAATTCAACAAATATTTACTTTACATCTCAAATGCTAGGCATTGCTCTAAAATAGTGAAAATACAATGGTGAAAAATTAAAATCTCACCCTCACAGACCTTACATTTTAGTGGGGGGAGACAGACAATGAATATGTAAACTAATTTAAAAAAATAGACATTTAATTTCAGGTAGTACTAAGGGCCGTGACAATGGGATAGAGTACTTGAAGCATGAGGTTACTCTACCTCAAGTGACCCTGCACTGATACTACCATGCCTCACTTCATATCTATTCTATTCTACCAACTTATTACTACGGCTCTCACCCAGGTATAAATAAGGCCCAGCAAAAAACAAACACATGAAAAGTAATGACAGCACTCTATCATATGTTCTTTCCATGTATTCTTTAGCTACTCTATCATGAGTCATTTATCAGTTTTTTTAATTAATTCATGATATAGCCAGTGTTCTTCACGATTCCTGGTTATAAATGTCCACATGCCAGTACCACATATCACAAGTACACTATGAAAGTACCTGTGCTTAAAAAGTGCTATATTTCCATGATCTTCAGTTACTTCATACTGTTTTATAAAAAAAATTGTATCTATGCTCTTTTGTCAAAGGAAGAAAAAAAAATTGTGTCCTCTACTGTTTAGACTTAGGGACAACTTATAATCATATCTACTAAAACTAAACCAGAAAAATAAATTTATATACACAAAATTATTTGATCTTGATGTTAACTTGTAAGCAAATGCCCACTATGCTACATTTGTTTTCCACTAACATGGTTTGTCATCCAAACATAAGTTCCAAGAACTGTATCAGCTATCCACTAAAAAATTTTTGCCAGTACTATGAATGAAGAAATCTTTAAAGCTCAACCACCTCCATCTCTCTGTCTCGTAACAGTTTGTAGGAAGGGGGAGGTAGGGAGGAAAATTAGGAGTGATCAGTACTAAAGAAGGTCAGTTAAACAGATGCAGAGTCAATGATTTGCCCAAAGTAATCGAGAATTCTTTAGGTCAGGCACCTCCCTAGAATTTTCCATAAGGCTTCAGAAGATTTCAAACTCAATTGAAGACACATTATTCAATTTGATAACCTTTTTCTTTTGGTTGTTTTTTGTTTTTTTTTTTTTTGAGACAGAGTCTCACTCTCTTGCCCAAGCTAGAGTGCCATGGCGTCAGCCTAGCTCACAGCAACCTCAAACTCCTGGGCTCAGGCAATCCTACTGCCTCAGCCTCCCGAGTAGCTGGGACTACAGGCATGTGCCACCACGCCCAGGTAATTTTTTCTACATATTTTTAGTTGTACAGCTAATTTCTTTCTATTTTTTTAGTAGAGACAGGGTCTCGCTCTTGCTCAGGCTGGTCTCAAACTCCTGAGCTCAAATGATCCTCCCGTGTTGGCCTCCCAGAGAGCGAGGATTACAGGCGTGAGCCACCGCGCCCAGCCTGATAACCCTATTTCTTGAGAAGTTCACAATTAAGGATGAAACATCAATATCTCAAGAATTAACATGACTTACCACCATTCCATCAATTAATCTACTCAAGTTTGATTGAAATACTGCATTACTACTGAAAAAGTGTCACTTCAAACTGCCTTGAAAAAATATGAACATTCTAAAAGAAGCCTTAAACTTTTTCTAACTACTCCCTGCCTTTTCCAATGACTCTAAAATGAAACACTTATCACTGTGTTAATCAAATCAATACTCACATCTTGATTATATTCTAAGAAGACATGGAAATTTAAATCTTTTCTCAAAATAGGATGCGCTGCCACTCGACACAGGAACACTTCATGCATTGCAACTGTCTTCTTGAATATTGCCAAATATTCACTAGAAACAACACACAAAATTAATGGTAAAAAATTCCATCAACTAGAAAGGCATCTGCAACACATTTTTTTCAGCAAATACACTTTGGATTATTCCAAATGCAAAATTAGAGATACAAAGATATAATTCATGTAAACAAAGTTTTAGTTGAACTGTTAATGAAATATATAAAACCCAGCTCTGACAAAGACTTCATGCCAGTTAATAAAGTTTATTATACCTAAATGTTAATATTTTTAAGTTTTGTAAACTTTTCTTACTACGCAAATTGATGTTAAAGGTAACTGAAAGGGTGTTCATTTTCACCTCCAGTGAAAGTATACTACAAATCATTTGATACAACCTTAATGATTCAATTTCTACATAATTACTGCTAAATAAACACCTTAGTACAAAAAAAATATCAAAACCCAAACCTCAGTAAGAATATTTTCAATGTTAATAATTATTTTCATCTAATGACCCAAACACACAAGAAAGAAACTCACTCTGAAGAGACTGATTTTTGCCATTACCCTGAAGAAATGTTCAAAATATTTTATTACCGACAGCGAATCACAGCGACCATATAGTAATACGTGTCATTTTGGAAAAAAAACAAAAACAAAAACACTCAAGGAAAAGGCTTGATATTCTTGCTTCAACTATGTGCAAGAAGGATAAGTTTTACGTACCAGCAAACCAGCAGGACCAATGTTGGGAGAAGTTTGATCTCTGTGAGGGTAGTCATTCAGTGAAGACAAAAAAGAAGGATGCAGAGGATGGAGGTAGCAGTAGAATAAACCCAAGGTTCTCTGTTATCCAACCCCTAACCAGACCACAAAAGAATCATGATCAGGGCCACTGGAAAATCACAGATTCTTCAATATTAATGTGCTCTGCTAATTTCCAGTTTTCAGTCTCAAAATCTTTGAGTATATATCTGTTTGCTATCAGACTACTGCTTGCACTTAGAACTGACAAAATTCTTAAAATATCTGTCACCTTATATTTTGACACAGAAGACCTGCTTTGCTAATTTATCTTTTCAAGAGTTTAGTATTCTGAAGAGGAGTCTAGTAGCAGTGTGGATATACATTTGAAAACTGAAACTAAATGGAAGAAAAGGAAATGCATGAAGTGGAGAAATGACCAGAAAAAGAGTGACGGAGTGATGATAATGCAAGGAAAATTATTTCCTTGTGCAACTTTCAAAATACAGAGAAATAATATATAGCAAATCCAAATTTACTTTCAATGTTTAAGTAAAAGGGTAAAGATTCTGTATTTTCAGCAAATATGCTAAAAGGAAATACAGGTTGAGTATCCCTAATCCAAAAGTCCAAAATCCAAAATGCTCCAAAATCTGAAAGTTTGTCAGCACCAACATGACACTCAATAATTCAGATTTTTGGATTAGGGATGTTCAATTGGTAAGTACGGTGCAAACATTCCAAAACCGCCTCAAAAATCTGAAATCTGAAACACACATTCCCAAGCATTTTGGATTAGGGATCTCAACCTGTGTATAATTTCCTCTTCTTTTCTCTGCTTGTGGCTTCTGGCCAAAGGGAAAGAACATGGGAGCAAAGTAACTACAGAATAGTTAAGAACTGTTTTTCATTAGTTTCACATATACTTATAAGAAATGTATTAAACCCTTGGAAAAATTGTGATAATTTATACTGTATACACAGACGTTTTAAAGAAAACAATATATGCAAAGCGTTGCTCAACACATTCTCCCATAAGAAATATAAGTCTTAGTAGTATGCACATGTTGAAAACAAGAGAACTAGGTTGGTAATGACTAATGCCTTGTAAATTAAAAAAAAAAAAAATTTACATTCTACTTTAAAAAATCAAGTTCCTTTTCTGTTTTTTTTTGTAAGTTTTTGGATCCCCTGTTTTCAATTTTCAGAATCTATTTAAAACATTAATTTAAATAATTTTACAGTGGAGATAATTATTCCATAATTTTCCTGTAGGCTCTGATCATGATCATTAACACCGGTTGGGTGACCTAAACCTGTATCTTCCAGAAGGGGTCCCTATGGCAAAATGATTAAAATGATGGGATATCAGAGAGCACCAAAAAAAAAAAAAAAAAAACAACAACAAAAAAGCATTAAAATAAGCACAATTAACAAAAGCAACAATAACAACAAAAAATCACATACGCTTCCAGTTCCTGTTTCATCTTTGTGAACTCTTCTTTTGTCATCGACCCTTCTCCTTCTCCAAGCTTCTGTAGTTTTTCCCTTGAAGCATCAAAATCAGGTCTTGGCGGTGCTGGTGGGATCTATAACAGAACCACATCACTAATTTTAAGGAACTATTTCATTTCTTGAAGCGTTGTACCACTATCACACAAAAGACTGTGTCTGGGAAAGTTAAAGGTATCCTGAATGAGCTGAGCACCAGGAACACCCAAATTCAGAGTAGAGAACTTGACTAGTTCTAGAAGTTAAGATCCTTGAGGTCCTTTACACCAAAGAAGAAATACGGCATAGCACTAATTTCTAGTATTCAAACAGTAGTTCTCAAACTTGCAGATTCCTGCATGGCAACCTAGAGTCATCAAATTCATATGTACACTAAGCTCTGATTATAGACTGAATATGTATAGCAAATACACATATCATTTTTCAAAAGTATATAAATGGTAGGATGAAATATAAAAGTTTTTTTTTAAATTAATGAATTCAGGGCCAAGCATGGTGGCTCACACCTATAATTCCAGCAATTTGGGAAGCTGAGGTGGGAAGATTGCTTGAGGCTGGTTCAAGACCAGCCTGGGCAACATAGCAAAACCATGTCTCTACAAAAAAATTTTTTAAATTAGCCAGGTGTGGTGACACATGCCTGTAACCCCAGTTACTCAGTGAGGCTGTAGCAGAAAGATCGCTTGAGCCCAGGAGGTTAGGGGCTGCAGTGAGCTATGATTGTACTACTGCACTCCAGTGAGTGACAGAGTGAGATGCTGTCTCAAAAAAAATTTTTTAAAAATCAATGAATTTATAGTAGCTTTATGCTACTGTATTTTTCTTAAAATTGATGAATACTATCAATATGATCCAACAAGGGATGTTAAAAAGGGTCTTAGATTGGAGGAGTGTATCAGAAGCAGAAAGAACTGTTTTGAGAACAAGAGAACAAGACATGGATTAATGACTAACTTCATTCTATTCATCCAGTCAGGCAATAAGTAAGCAAACACTTACCTAAATAAAAATGTGAGGGCTGGTAGAGATACAGCATTCAAGAAATGGATATAAGAAAAAATTGCCTTAGGAGGAAGGACCTATAAGGAAGAACTGTTAAGGAGAAAATGATGGAAAATTAAAGAGAACAAGATAAGAGGAAGAAAAGAAAATAAGAATGACTACGAGGCTGGGCGCAGTGGCTCACGCCTGCAATCTTAGCACTCTCGGAGGCCAAGGCGGACGGATCCTTCTGAGCTCAGGAGTTCGAGACCAGCCTGAGCAAGAGCGAGACCCCGTCTCTACCAAAAATACAAAGAAATTAATTGGACAGCTAAAAATATATATAGAAAAAATTAGCCGGGCATGTGGCGCATGTCTGTAGTCCCAGCTACTCGGGAGGCTGAGACAGTAGGATTGCTTGAGCCCAGGAGTTTGAGGTTGCTGTGAGCTAGGCTAACGCCAGGGCACTCGCCCCAGGCAAGAGAGTGAGACTCTGTCTCAAAAAAAAAAAAAAAAAAAAAAGAATGACTACTACGAGACAAGGGTTAAATCAAGGAAGGCAACAGGGTCAGACAGCATCAAGTACAGTTCAACACACAATCACCAACAATTAAGACATGGTCTTAGTCTTTGGGAATTGTTTAGCCTATGGAAGGAGAAAGCAGTAAGAAAGTACCATCAGACAAGAAGGTAGGGAAGGAGATGGCAACAGAATAAGAAAAGAAGAAATTAAGAACTAAATTTCAGAAGTCTGTCCAGGTGTAGTGGCTCACACCTGTAATCCTAGCACTCTGGGAGGCCAAGGTGGGAGGATCGCTTGAGGTCAGGAGTTTTGAGACCAGACTGAGCAAGAGCAAGACCCTGTCTCTACTAAAAAAGTAGAAAAAAAATTAGCCAGGCAACTAAAAATAGAAAAAATTAGCTGGGTGTGGTGGCACATGCCCATAGTCCCAGCCACTCAGGAGGCTGAGGCAGGAGGATCACTTTAGCCCAGGAGTTTGAGGTTGCAGTGAGCTAGGCCACAGCACTCTACCCCGGGCAACAGAGAGAGACTCTGCCAATCAATCAATAAATCAATCAATTTCAGAAATCTGAATGTGGTCAATAGCTGAGGCAGGATGACCATCTATTCTTGACTGCAACATCCAGTGCATATTTAGATTAGATAACCTCTTAAGGAACCTTCCAACTCTAAGTATTGGTCCACCTAAGGGTTCAAAACTAGTATAGTTTGTAACATCCCCTTAATTAATCCCTAGGACAAGCCCATTTCTTAAACTTAAGAATTTAAGAATTCTTAAGTATAACATGTCCCCATAAAACAAAACAACTCAGGATAAAAGGTGGCAGGCAAACATGTTTTGTAACTGGCAATTTTTAAAAAATTACATAAGTTCACTAAAGATGCTAAACAAGATTCCAACATATATTAACAATACACTATCTAAAACTCTCTTAGAAATTGGGATTGAAATGGAATCTTAATACTTACAATGTAACCTGCATAGTCTTCATTTTCAACAAAGGAATCATGAAGCCAGATAAATTCTTCATGTTGTCGAACAACAGAAAACTCATTTTGTTTAAAATTTGGTAATGAACTCTGCAAAGACGGAGATTCTCTTGAATAAAAGTTACACCCAAAAGCTTTTAATAAACATTTTATATCTTATTTTTTAAAAAATTAGTCTTATATGAGAAACCATCAGTGTCTTTAAAGTCTGTTATAAAACACTCAGATAGATACCCAGACAAAATTATCCTCGGAACTGTGAGAAAGCTGGTTGACACACTCTTATTCTATTGTACTGCTGCCATTACTTAGAAGTTATCTTATTAATATGTTTCAAATTAAACTATTCAAACAAAGTACATTTGCAATCTGAAAATATGCCCAAGAACTGAGATCTAGTAAGAATAATAATTTGTAATATAGTAATTTGACTAATTGAAAGAACATAGCAAAATTGAAAATAATAAAACTGGTAAAAGATATTAAGAAAAACAGAGAAAATTAAATTTGTACCATGTCTAGGTTCTATGACTAATTCTCAAAATGTTGGCTTGGCAGTGCATGCCTGCAATCCTAGCACTTTGGGATGTCAAGACGGGAAGATTGCCTGAGGCCAGGAGTCTGAGACCAGCCTGGGCAATACAAAGACCCCATCTCCACAAAACAGTCAAAAAATTAGCTGGGCATGGTGGCCCATGTCTGTAGTTCTAGTACTTGGGAACCTGAAGCAAGAGGACTGCTTGAGCTCAGGAGTTTGAGGTTGCAGTTGGCTACCACGATGACATGAGACTCTAGCCTGGGTGACAGAGCAAGACCCTGTCTCAAAAAATAGACAGATAAATAAATAAAATAATTCTCAAAATGTTAATCTTAAAAGTACATTTCCCTGAAACTTTTTTTTGTTAAAATAGCAGTGAATTATAAACTAAAATACAGTCTATTTCCAATTATGTTAAAAACCCAAGTTCCAGTCAACATATTATTAATATTACACATGTAACATTAGCAGAGTAAATGGCTAAAATAATACAAAGTACAAAATCACATTTACCTTTGTGTGAACAGTGAATTTTACTTTATCCCTCTCACTCAGAGCATCAGAAATGTCCACCTGCAGAGCAGCATCACTCTGAAGATCCACATTTATTGCTTTAAGCTAGAAAAAGAAAATGATATCTTAATAAAAATTTTGTGTGCTTTTATATAATTTCATTCTTCTCCCTGACAACAAGACAATGCAAAAACAAACAAAACAAAAACAACAAAATACTCTTACGTCTAAAAAGGTACTCAAGTTCATATAATCTCCATACATATTTTGGAGCAGGTGCTTTGGGTAATGCTAATATCTTAACCAATTTTCATTCTACACCATTCAATTATAATCTGGTTTGTGTAAGTCACAGAGCTAACCATGATTCATTATAGTTTCATCCAAAAAGAAAACCATTTTCCAAGAAGATGGTCCATTCAAGTTCAATATTTTAAAACAAAGGAATGAGTCTCAGCATGGTGGCTCATGCCTGTAATCCTAGCACTTTGAAAGGCCAAGGCAGGATTGCTTGAGGCCAGGAGATGGAGACCAGCCTGAGCAACATATCAAGAACATTTCTACAGAAAATGTAAAAATTAGCTGGGAGTGGTACATGAACCTGTAGTCCCAGCTACTGGGAAGGCTGATGCAGGAGATTACATGAGCCTGAGATTGCAGTAAGCTATTGATGACGCCACTGCACTCTAGCCCAGGCAACAGAGGAAGTCCCTGTCTCAAAAAAAAAAAAAAAGGAAAAAAAAGAAAGAAAAATAATAAAAAAAAATATTGAGCAGTAATTTTAACTCTGCTGTTTCTTTCAGTTTAGGAATATACAATAAAACTATTAAATATAGTTAAATATACTACATACAATATATGTAAATTACTAGGAAAAATACTAACATATACTAAGTACTCAATAAATAACCCTACAAGCTACAATACAATTGAAGAATTGGATGTGTTCCCTATTTAGTGCTTCCATTTACTTGTCTATGAAGATACTTTTCCACTTATAATTTTTAAACTTTATCCATTTTTCTTACCTTTTTTTGGTTTTTTTTGGAGACAGGGTTTTGCTCTGTCACCCAGACTGGAGTACAGTCACACAAGATCACAGCTCACCACAACCTCCAAATCCTGAGCTCAAGTCATTCTCCCGGCTCAGCCTCCTGAGTAGCTGGGACTACAGGAGTGTGCCACCATGCCCAGCTAATTTTCAAATTTTTTTTGTAGAGATAGGGTCTGTCCATGTTGCTCAGGCTGGTCTCAAACTCCCGGCCTCAAGCAATCCTCCCACCTTGGCCTTCCAAAGTGCTGGGTTTACAGACATGAGCCACTATGCCTGGCCCATTTTTCTTACTCTTTAAACAATAAATATCGAAGAATGTTTGGGTAATTTGGAGACTTACAAAAGAGTCACATATGCTAAAAAATAAAAAAGTTTTAACCCTTTGCAAAGATATAAAATATTTAAAGTCTAATTAGCCTGTTTCAAATATAGTACTGTAGTTTTAAAACCCAGGATTTACTTTGGGAATCTAACCTGGTCATTAGTACTTCAAATTTTAATTATGGTGTAAATGAAAAAAATGTTGAATGCAAAACTATTTATACTCAATGATCTCAATTAAAATATTTAATAAATATATACAAAACACTTACAGGAAATACACTAAAATGTGAAAAACAATGGATTTTCTTCATACATTCCCTTATTCTCCCAATTTTCTACAATATGCATGGAGTACTTTCATAAATAGGAAAAAAGCCTTCTTTAGCCAGAAGTCTTGTGACGTTACACAATTTTATAGTTTCGTATTAAATATGGTTATTTGACTTTACTAGTAATAAAAAAGTAACTTATACTCATTTCATTTTGCACAATTTGGTTGAGTAAACATGCTTTCTAAAAAAACAGATTACATAAAATACAACCAAAGATTCACAGAAGCAATTCATCACTTTAATTTGCTGTGATACTACGTAAGATAACCTTAAACAAAAATTTTACTGATAACTTTAATAAGTTTGTATTAAGTTAAATTTCAATCAGTAACCATATTTTAAAAAGTCTATACCATAAACTTACACATAACAACATTGTTTTGGGACAGGTATTGCTCTGTTGCCTGGGCTAGAGTGCAGTGGTGTCAACATAGCTCACAGCAACCTCAAACTGCTGGGCTCAAGCAATCCTCCTGCTTCAGCCTGCTGAGTAGCCAGGACTACAGGCATGTGCCACCATGCCCAGCTAATTTTTCTGCTTTTTGGTAGAGACAGTTTTACTATGTTGTGCGAGCTGGTTATGAACAAAAATAATTTAAAATGTTTAAAAAATCATTATTGGCCAGGCGCGGTGGCTCATGCCTGTAATCCTAACATTCTGGGAGGCCGAGGCGAGTGGATCGCTCAAGGTCAGGAGTTCGAGACCAGCCTGAGCAAGAGCGAGACTCCATCTCTACTAAAAAAAATAGAAAGAAATGATCCGACAACTAAAAAAAAAAAAAAACACATATATATATATATGTGTGTGTATATATATATATATATGTATATAAATAAATTAGCCGGGCATGGTGGTGCATGCCTGTAGTCCCAGCTACTTGGGAGGCTGAGGCAGAAGGATCGCTTGAGCCCAGGAGTTTGAAGTTGCTGTGAGCTAGCCTGACGCCACGGCACTCTAGCCCAGGCAACAGAGCAAGACTCTGTCTCAAAAAAAAAAAAAAAAGAAAAAGAAAAAAAAAAGAAAAAATCATTATTGTACTCAGTGCTACATGCAGCCCGTTGTCACATTTAAAAAACAAAATTAAAAATTGCCTTGAATAACAAAAGTTTTCTTTTTCATTTTCCAACTATCTCATTGCTTTTGCAACATTGGAAACATTAGAGAATACTGTTTTTCAGTTTTCTTGCTTCTATTTAGTCTTATCAGGTATTCATACTGTCCTTCCTACCTCTTCCCCAATTTCCTACCTTAATTATAGTTTAAGAAGGCCGGGCGCGGTGGCTCACGCCTGTAATCCTAGCACTCTGGGAGGCCAAGGCGGGCGGATTGTTCTGAGCTCAGGAGTTCGAGACCAGCCTGAGCAAGAGCGAGACCCCGTCTCTACCAAAAATAGAAAGAAAATTAATTGGACAGCTAAAAATATATATAGAAAAAAATTAGCCGGGCATGGTGGCGCATGCCTGTAATCCCAGCTACTCGGGAGGCTGAGACAGTAGGATTGCTCGAGCTCAGGAGTTTGAGGTTGCTG
>RJWJ010009344.1:0-12069 GCA_004363605.1 Indri indri
TGTGTGTGTGTGTGTGTGTCCCTAGAAAAGCTCTTTGACTTTTTGAAAATTAAAGGTTTTTCCACATATATATTATTTTAGACAAGTTTTATCTTTAGTTTTCAGTGCTCTACAAAAAGTAAGGTTTTTTAATTACCTCAACCTAAGTCCAACTGCTTTCAAATAATGCCTTATAAAATTACTTTCTGCCGTTATTTAGAAAAAAAATTTTTTTTCGACTGCATAAAATTAAGACAAAAGATGTTTTGGTGTTGGAGTAAACTTTGTTTCTTTTAAGAACCATGTGCTTCACTGTTGCTGTCCTTTCCTATTATGAAAATGGTGTCCTGGTAACAAATGAAATTAAGAAAAATTAAAGGATTCATTTTGAATTATTCATTACATTGATTTTTTTCTTTAATAAAATGATTTGCATATGGCTGTATCTTCCAGAAACTAAGGAATAATCATTTCAGCATTTCAAATGTTCAAATATTCTTTTAGCAAGAGTATAGAAATAAAAATTTACTTAAAAGCACTTTTAATTTTCATATTACTTGATTTATTCCTTGTCTATAAAATAAGCATCACAAAGAGAATAATAAATATAGAAGGTTCTCAGTTAATCATATTGCCTTTCACACATTGATGTGTAAAGAGAGTTCCTTAATTTTCTCAAATTTTTGTGAAGTTTCAAACAAAATTCCTCAAAGTTTCCACAGTATGTTTTATTAAGCCAAACATCAATAAACCTCTGTATCAATAAGCCACCGCATACTTGAGATAGAAAAAAACTTTCTGCAGAAGACTTTCCTAGGTGATGCTGCAAAAATCATAATGATGAATATATCTGAAAGCAAATCTAGTCTTAAACTTGTTAAGCAACAGATATAATGAGAAGCACTTTTATCATCTGTTTATTATGAGTTTAAAGAAAGGTATTTTTCTATGAGCCTACAGAATTCTTAAAGCCTCCAATTAATCCATTGCCCTTTTTGATAACCGGGGCCTTATCTGACGAGCCCAGCCAATTACCATCCCTATCAATGAAGGGCTTGTCCTGTAAGTGAGCGATTAGACAAGTTAGTTACAATCTCTTTTTCATTTTATTTTATTTTAATTTTACTTTATTTATTTATTTATTTTGAGACAGAGTCTCACTGTGTTACCCTGGCTAGAGTGCCATGGCGTCAGCCTAGCTCACAGCAACCTCAAACTCCTGGGCTCAAGCATTCCTGCTGCCTTAGCCTCCCGAGTAGCTAGGACTACAGGCATTCGCCACCATGCCCAGCTAATTTTTTCTACATGTATTTTTAGCTGTCCGTTAAATTTCTTTCTATTTTTAGTAGACACAGGGTCTTGCTCTTGGTCAGGCTGGTCTCGAACTCCTGACTTTGAGCGATCCTCCCACTTCGGCCTCCCAGAGTGTTAGGATTACAGGCGTGAGCCATGGCACCCGGCCAGTTACAATCTCTTTTTGCGAATAACTCCAACCAGGAGACAGACATACTCTATAAATTATTTTTTCCCTGAAAAGGCTACAATATATATTTAAAAATTTTTGGCAGAGTTATAAAACTAGAGTGAAACATTATTCATAAATCTTACTGCATACAATATTGTTAAATGAATTGGTAGTCCAAATTTCTGGCTAAGTAATCTTTCTTTTAAAAATAAATGGAAGGAATGTCCAATCTGATATTATTGAGTTTTACATAAAAGTGTTGATCTGAGCTCACAAAACAAGCTATCCTGTATCATCCATGAAATCTAATGTACAGATGGACTGTAGATATAGGTATGCCCAAAATAAGACAAACAAAGCAATTATCACCTACTCATAGACTAAGTGTGATGATTTTTTAAAAATAAAATGACATAATCAAAAACACCATTGTATTTTCACTTGGCAATCCAGGAGCCCTACTTTCAATTTTCATTTTATTCTTTTGAAAAAATATGCTTAAGTAATTATCTTTTTAAAAAGCAACTAAGGAGTTAATATGCTAAAGTGGAATCTTAACATTAGCTCATTAAAATGAAAAGACATACATTTTTCTACTGAAATTAATTAAATTACTTCAATCAAACTAAAAGCAAATGAGAAAAAGAAGAGAAATTTGAATGAGGTTGTGAATAGAATGAGAACTCTTTTCACCGGAATTCACTAATACATTGTAAATAGTCTAAACTATTTTCCATTTTAACTTAAGAACACTTTATGATGAATTAGATATAATATGAGAAAAAATGTTTTCCTTCTCAATCCAATTCTCACAGAGTCTCACAGAGCAAGATCAAAGGAGGTATTGCTTCAAATGAATACATATTTTTAGAATTTAATCTGACTTAAAGAAAGATAAAATCTTACAAGGCCATATGAAGAAAAGACTTCAAACACCATTACTATGATATTAATAATTTTAATAACACAACGATTGTACTGTAGAAGATAGTCACATGTCAATAATCAAAATCAAGCTTTTATACTGTTAGAAGGGTCTACTTAATTCTAAGGTCTCACAACGACGCAGGAAAGCACTGATATAGATGATTCAAAATATCAAATCTAAAAGTCACTGAAATATGTTTTATCTTATATAAATAATTTTATATTTTAAACATAAAACATATTTTGCAGTATATTTTCAGTAAATAAAATCTTCCTGATTGCTTTTTACTTGGGTTAACTAACACTAAAATCGTGTAATTCACATTCCAGGAGAGCATAGCATTTAGTCATGAAGAAAGATACACCAAGAGTATGATAGATAGTATGGGAAGAGTGGTCAAGTGTTTAAAATTTTACCCAGACAATGCAAATGACAAATTCTCCACTGGGGTAAGGAAGACATAATACCATTAAAGAGCATCCTAACAAATGTAAGCGTCAGAATCCTCTGGTTAAAACATAACTGCCTTCTTTCTTGGTCCACAAAATTCATGAGACCTAGATAAGATTCCTAAGAAAGGTACTGATTGTGTAATAGTTTTCTTATATGGAATACTATTCATCTGTTGACACAATGGATAAATCAGGAGGTTACAATTTACACCATTGACACAGGTTTGCTATTAATGATAAGGTATATTTTTCTTTCCACTACACGGTATTTGATTTTCATGTGTAGTCACATGTTTGTCTAACCCTCAATCAAAAGGCAAATAACAGAAACCTGAAATTCTTTCCGAACACACATTTGACATGCCTCATAAAATCCATGAATGTATTTGTCTTCAGTGTTACTTGCATGCAAAGAACCCAACATGGAGAGTGGGCTACCCTATGTCTACACCGAGAGCTCCTACTTGAAGTAAGTGGAATTTGAGCAGGCAGGCCAAAATGTGGGATCTGAGCATTATTGTTTAATAAATTACTATTAGTGTCATTTCATACTGATGACTAAAAATAGTGTGATGGATTATAGGGAAGAAGTATGGCAAAGCAGGACACAATCAACAGCAAATCTATCACCCTTATCCTTCCATGTTCTTTCTGGTCCTTGTTCATAAAAATTACATACGTGTTCCTTCTGGCTCATTTACATAATCAACACCATATATTTATCTCTCCAGTATACCTGGAGAATGGTCAAACTAGGGAGCTAAGCTACTGAAAACCTAAGTACTGCTAAACCTCTTTCTTTTGGTGGCAGTTCATTTAACACTCTTTCAATAAACATACGCAAGGCGTCTAGTATGTGCCAAGTACTCTATGGGAAAATTATAATCAGTGGCCATTTAGAGAGTAGTAAAATATAAATCTTTTCATTTTCAGGTTTAGACCTAATGAACATATTAAACATTAATTTAGGACATGATATATTAAAGTTATATTTATGAAGCCACCACCACTGAACCTAAAACAAATCAGAACATTTCCATCTTTAATGAATTTGTGAATAAGAACTTTTTCCAAAATTTTATAAAAATTTGCTTTCACTCTGGATAAAATCCTACCAAGGTTAGTTCTATTTCATGAAATTCAATCAAAAGGAGAACTGTTTATCCTGAATTTCCAGCTACATAAATGTTAACTACCAGTACTCTAAAAGGAAAAGTACAAAGTATTATTCTTGATATAAAACCACTAAATAAAATTGGGAAAAAAATTTAAAAGCCTTAAAAAATAATAAAAGAAAAAAGCACAACTGAAACAGAGGAAATAAGATTATGAATAGCTTCCATAAACAAAATGTAATCACAATTTCTATTAGAATTAAGATTTATGCATTATTCAAGGCTTAAAACAATTCATTTTATTATACTTTATCAACTCTTACCTGAATATCTAAAAGAAAACACCAAACTGGGCATTATAGGAACCAGCATCATTTACTTAACATTTTACTAAGTTTTCATGGTATACCAAATAATTTGCACAATGGGAGACAACACCTTCTTGAGGTATAGCCTAGTTTAAAATAACTCCTCAATTAGAGATTTCAGTCAATGTTGTTTGAAATGTGTAGAAACACACAAGAAATCAAGATTAGCTTGTTGTTCGATCTTGACAGTGTTTTTGCATGCACTACCAAGATTGAAATTGGTTAAAATTATATTCTAGCATACTAAATTCTCACAGGCACTGGCCAAGGCATGTCATCACACTAAGTCCTTTTTAACTGAAAACTTAGAAGATGCTACATAATTTTTACAACATTAAGACACTAAAAGTATATGAAGTAAACTTAAGACACCCAAATAACTAAAATCGACAGGACGCAGTATTAAACTACTTTCGTCAGCAATACTAACCAACTTAATAAACAATAGAGACTTGATATTAAGTAGTCTCATGCAAAGTTATGAAGTATATATTAAATATTTCAATTCAATTAGACTGTTTTCTATTTTTATGGTTTTGAAAAGCGGCAAATCTACATGAATTATGATCTATTTTATTTGTAATTTTAAGACATATATGCATTTATTATTGCAACCGTAATAACTGATGACTAGTTCCAGTGGCAAAATCTCGGCAGGAAACAGATTTAGCAATTTAAATGTTTTATAAGTTTTTGTAATTGAGGAAACTTTTCATAATCTGACATTTGTTAAAACCACTTATTAGAAATTATGCAGCACACTAGCTGTGGAAATATGAGCTAGCTTCACAATTATAAAGTCAGCCTATGTAGCCCTTTCCTATTGTATATGGTGGCATAAACCCCACGGCGGCCTATCAGCTAACTGGCAGGCAGGGGGCTGCTCTATTCAAAGTGAGAGATACAAGCTGCAGGGCAAAAACCTGGCAGCTCCCATCTGACCCCACAATCCCCTACTGGTGACAGCTCCAAGCTCCATGGCAAATTAGGCCTTCTCATATTACAATTGGAGAAGACAGATTCCATTAGCAGTATCTGAAATTGAGTGGAGAGCTGCACTGTTATCAGACTTGACTCATAAGCACTGCTATTAATCAGAGCTATGATAGCATTTATATATTTCAAGCTATCTGCTGCCGCTGTGATATTCTGCTACAAAGGGTTGATGGGACTTAGGAAAGTGAACAATAGAGCTTTCTGGGAAAAGCAGAGTAAATCAAGAAAGTCTATGACTTCCGCACATTCTGAAGGGATTGTGGTTTACATAAATTTTCTCCCAATTGGAGATTGAGCTCTTCCTCATCTTACACATGGGATTTAGTTGTCACTCAATGGTAACAGCTGTGAAAAGGTGAAGCGGCCCACCGCTCAGAATATTGCCTTCGCTTTTAAAGCAATTAACCCATGAACAGGAGGATACCTGGTGATATCAAAGGGATTAGGCCAGGCAGTGCATTATTAACATTTCCTTGAACTAATTCTAACTCTGACTAGCTGTCAGAAAAGACTCTACAGTCTTAAAAAAGAGTTTTTGCCCTGCTTTTTTCCCTTCAAAATGAAGCGCTGCTATTTGAGCCTAATATGTCCCTCTACTTATAAGAAAATGCAAATGAACCAAGCTCTTAATATGCTTAAGCAGTCTGAGTCAATGCAATTTTAATACGAGTACGAGAGAAATATATGATCAATTAACCAGGGATCAAGACAGATATTCTCCTGAATGGAAATTAATGCTCCAGTACTTTCCATTCTTCTTCAACTACAAAAACTTGGTGACTATTTGTTACTTATGCATAGTTACTTCTGAAATTAGGAAGAGCTTCACATTATTCTCTATGGCAATAATCTAAAATGCTCTTTGAGCTGGAAAATCCAAATGTCCCTTAAGCAGGAGATTCTGCATTCTCTAAGGTATGGCATTTTAATTTTCTATTCTTTATTGAATGGAATCTTAAGCTATAAGAATAACAGACACAGTGCTCACAATCAAGTTTTCGCTTTCCAAAAGTTTAGCCAAATTAATTTTTAGCAGCAACATAATGTTTAGAAATATATAACTTACAAAAATTACAAAATCCATAAATAAAATACTGGCACAAAACAATCCGCCAGAAGATATTTACATATTATTGAAATTGATCATTTAAGTTCTTCATAATAAGAAGATGTAGTTTCAATACACCTTTAATTATTATCAATATTCATATATTCTAAGTAACCTACCTGACATTAAGAGATCTGATGTCTTACTGTACAATGTTAATGGTGTTAGAAAGTGTTTTTATGCAAGTTTCCTGAAACTGTGCCTTTTAGAAAAAATATTTGAAAAACTTCTTATTTAATGGTTAGTGACTTTGTCTTTCTTTAACATAAGCACAGAATTTTGATTATAAAAACTAACAGTTTTACCTTCAATTCACATGAGTGCTCAACAAATATTGTTAAATACATTCTTCTACAGTTCTATCCGGCCCGCAATAGTTTGAAAAGGACATGCTGACTCTTAAGCCTGTTAAGAATAAATTCCCAGTCCTGTAACTATCCAAATAAATGATACAAGATATACCCTCACCTGATATTATAAGCAATTTAAATCTTTCCTGAGGTAAAGAATTTTTGTACAATGCTATCAACATACTCCCTTCTCTTTTAGTGATACCAGAACATATGAAGGGTGAGCACGTAGATGTTTAATGATAGGTGACTTCAGTACTCCTTCACTATTCATTTATTTAAGATCTAGTTTGATATTTCCTAGAAAATAATTCTGAAATTCAAGTCTTAAACAATGTTATATGGTATTCATATTAGTGATTTACATTACCTATAACTTTTAAATTTTATATTAATAGGATTTGTGAATTTCAAATAGAATAAGATACTTTAAGTATCATACTATTAAATTTAAAAATCATTTACTTCAATAGCCTTAAAAAAGAAAATCCTAGTTCCTATGAATCACTAACTATATTACAGTCTTAAAAACACAGATGCATACATTAATAAAATGAATACTATTTCATATAAATGAAATGTATTAGATTAAACTCCCCTAACATAATGCATGCTTAAAAATACCCCTGAAGGGGACAATACATAAATAAATTACTTACAGAAACAATTACCACGATCTTACTATTTTTAATTCAATAAACTACAGTGACACATACAGCTTTCAATGTGCTGTTTTACTCACACACTTTCTACATTAGAGCAAAGCAAATATAAATGAGTTCTTGCCAACCATTAGGAAAGATTGACAAAAAATGCAGTGTTAATGACATCTTACAGCTTTTAAAAGCAAGAGAAAGATGCAAGAAAAGCAAAAATTACATAGTAATTGGAAACAACGAATAAATTGTTCTTTCAATCTAAGTCATGTTTACTGAAAAAAATGGAGCTTTTTACATCAACACATTTAAACAGAAATTTGCTTTTGAAATAAAATCTTTGTTTAAAAGGTACAGAAGGTCTTTATGTCCACCCCAAGAGCTAAATATAGTGAATGCTATGTGAACAATTACCTGAAAAAAACCTAAACCTGTTAAAAGAATTAATTTACTGCACACCAGTCAGCACTAATCCTACATGTACAGTAATGTTCTCTTAAGTGATGGAGGAAAGAAAGAATAAAACTGTTTCCTGGATCAAAACCCTTCAATATTCAACAACAAAATGGAATGATGATTTGGTCTGTAAATGAATAAAGTAGTGAAATGTTGCCTAAACAAATTCTGCTAAAGGAGTCAACCTGTAAAGGAATACATTTACTGTATGCTGGGACAGGAAAAAAGCCGTCACTGTAATGGTCGTACAAAAACTGTGTCCTGCTGTTGGGTTTATATTCACAGAAGAAAGGTTTTAAAGGTTAAGTTCAGGTCATACAACAAATGAAATTGTAACAAGCCAGCTGACATTGTATAATGTCTTCTTCCACTCAATCAATAGGCTACTGTTAGTCCTATTACCATAGAGATGGCTTCTCCTTTTTGAAGGGTGTCTATTGTTTGACAAAACAGATTTGCCACTTGAACTACGTTGTTCCCAAAGGATGTGTACCTTGTCAATTACTTGTATTCAAAATAATGAAGTATTTTCATATTAAAATTACGTAGGAGATAATTTTGTTAGATCTCTTTTCTGAAAGAAAGCAACTTCTCCAAAGTACATACTGTATTACTAAAACCACTCCAATACCCAATTTAGTCATGTTAAGAGTTTTGATGTAAAATGCATGACAGCAAGTATAAAAATATATCATTAGCACTGTATATTAAAAGAAAAGGGTTACAGGCTAGCATGCTAATCTAAAACTAATTATAATCAATCATAATAATTAATAAAAGCTATTTTAAAATGTAGACGATGCAAAAGAAAATTATTGTCCAAAACTATTTGGCTTCCATCAAAATTTTTTAAAAAGATTTTTATATATGATTTTTACAGTGATTCTCATGTGGAATGGCATCAATAATTAATATGTTGAAAAACATGGCAAAGTTTTAGAAAATGAATCACTTTACTTGCAAAAAGAGATATTTATAGCTACATAACATTTAAATATATGTATGTTATATAAATGATCTAAAATACAAATTACCTGTCAAAATAAATATAAATATTAGTTTTCTTTAAATGTTCTTATCTTAAAATGTCTTATGAAAATTAATAACTCACACATTCAAAACAGAACAGGTAAGTTCCTATTCGACCCAGTTATTTAAAAATAAAAAAAGATCAGTTTTTCTCTCAATGGAAATACTGACATATTCTTAATTACAAAAAACCCAAAAGGAACAATTCTAATAAAAATTATTCTGACCATGTAGAAAAAGAAAGTATTCATAACACTAATAAATCTAAGCAGAGATATTATTTTAAAGATCTTATACTTAAAAGATTTGGCTATCACTGCAAACCTGTAAGACTGAAATAGAAATAAATTTAATAAAATTGAAAAAAAAATTTACTAAATGATCAAGGTGTAACATTTGAATCTGAAACAAATAGATTTAAAATAATAGATTTTAAAACAATAGATTTAAAATGATAGATTTTAAAATAATAAATTACAAATAGATTTAAAAATAAACTTCAGAGTTATAATGATGTTAACTTTTATCTTTCTATAAATAAAAGAGAATTCAGAATTTAGCTGAAGGGCAATATTATGACTTTAACACAAATAAAAAATATTAGTCTCCAAAATGACACATGAAATTATGTCTACTCAAATTATACTATATTTACATACAAAAATCATTTGTTTTTAATAATAAAACCTACAATAGTTTTTGGAAGAAGTGTTTTAATTTGGTTTTTCCCTTTGTGGGAAGTATAATTTGTATTTTTCACTATAATCCTTTTAGACGTAGGATGGACTGAGTTAAGAAGGAGGAGACAGAAACATCAAAGACAAATGAGTTTACTCACCAATATTCTAAACTAATGACCAATATTTTTAAAAGCAGGGTAGCCTTCCAAACTAAGAAAGTCTTCTATTAATGAAGTAAGTGGGATCTAATGTGCCTACCTTCCCTATAGCTGTAACGGAACAGAGTGAAACCTTACTAAAACCATATCCCAAATTGATTTACTTAGTGAATAGCCTCATTTCAAAAAGTATACAACATGTTCACATTTAGAATACAATATAATTAGATATTAGCCCTGAACCTTACAGGCAGCTGCCCATCAGCAATACTGTGAGTAATTAAATGATATTTACCATTTACCAAAAGATGAACCTCATATTGTTGAATTAAACTGGCCCTTCTGCATCTTCATAAAGTGACAAACCTCATTAGTTCTGCCTAACCAGAGAATCCTGTTAATGAACGGGTGACACCTTCACTCCGCGGTATGAAGCAGAATCAACTGTGTAATCATTTGAGGGGTCGAATACATATGAAATTATTGTAAGTTAAAAAAGTGAAATCACATGAGTTCGGGAAATCATTCAAGCAACAAAAGATTTTTTTAACATATATTCCTGGGCCATAAGAAATCTACATTTTCAATTGCTCAAAATTAACTAATCAACTACTTTACCTGAAAACAGTGAAAAAAAGTAACGATGCAGCTACTGCTCCAAATAAGCCACAGAGAAGATTGACACGGTAGGCAACTGAACCAAAAGGAAATAGTATAATTGCCAGTTTAGCCACCATTGTGAACAAAGGATAGCCAGGAGGATGGGCAACCTATGGAAAAATTAGCAACAGTTACGAGGTTTTCATCTAGGAAAGGAAGAATCACACTGGCTTTAATTGAAAAGTAGCCCTTTTGTCAGGCAAGTATGAAGATTATGTGCCAATGACTAAATGTTTGACTAGTGGTTTTCTATTGTGATCCTCTTGTGCCAATACAAACAAATATTTTCTTTAGTGGATTTAGCAGCGTCTATCACATGGTGTGTCACCTAGAGAAAGGGTGACATATTTCATTGTCAGTTCTTAAGCAGTTTGTTCTCTGAGTTCACAGTACATTAGGGTCATTTTAAAGGCTATTGAAAAAAAGCAGGTTCTGAAATACCGTATTGGTTAGAAAGTTGAAAGACCACACTGCTATCGGATTACCACCATGCTGACAGTCGTAAGGTCTTGCCTAAAGGGATCATGCACCATAATAAAGTTTATTAAATAATAAACTTATTAAAACTGTTAACCCGATTTATTTTATTCTCCACAGCTTATACAAAATTTGGGGTGATAATAAGGCAGCTACTGTATATATAGTAAAGGCTTTGCTTTATAATTTAGTTTAATTGGATTTAAAACTTAAAGTAAATTGTCACGTACTGTACTTATAAGTTACTAAAAACTGGGGTTTGAAAATAAATTAATCTACTTTACTCCATGCTTAATTAAACTTTCTTAATTCCTAAAACTGTTAATGAGAGCATTGATTAAACAATAAAACTAATACTTACTCCAAGCTCATGTGCGGCTGTGATCAGTTCCCCTGTGAAAAAATAATGTAAAACCAATAATTACTATTAGAGAATGACACTCCTCCAAAGTTTTCAAAATCCGAATGCTTGCATTGGGGTTTTGCATTAATTTGACTGGATAAAACTGTAAATCTGTAGAGATTTAACAGCATGAAATAGTCTAAGAATATTTTCTCCCCTAGGTCCTATTGAACAAACTATTTTTGATAGTTTTTAATAACTGGTCAGTGGAAATATAGGTGAATTCTGGTTTTCAAAAAATGCTTATTTTCCCTCTTGAAAGTTGTATTCACTTGCAAATATACAAATACTGTTAGAGCATTTGCGTAATATGCATTATCATCCCTCAAGCATTTAGCAGCAAACAGTCTCCAAAGCAACAAACCTTGTGTTATGTGATACCTGCAGACATCTGAGGTTTAGACACTCCATAAAATGTGCCATACTACCCTAACACTGGCATTTGGATACCTCTGTAAATTATGTTGGATACCTTTAAACAATTTCCAAGTGTTTATTAATTCCGCGTTACGTTGGTAAACTCTACCATGATACATTTTTCAAACCATTAAATCACCATATTCTTTACATAGTCCTTTATAGTTCTTCTCCATTAGTGATTATTTCTAAAATTATGGTACAGTAATTTAATGCCTATTTGTTAATATTTTAAATACCCAGAGCACAGGGACTATTTCTTACTCATTCTAGTACACTGTAGCGCAGTACAATGTAGAAATCAATCAATATTGATCAATGATTTGTGAAAGTTATAATTACTTATCAGAAAATGTCCTAGTGTCCATTTTC
>RJWJ010009344.1:12169-50482 GCA_004363605.1 Indri indri
ATCCCTAGTCTAAAATTGCTCAATGGCTGCTCTGTGCTCACTGAATGAAGTTCAGACTCCCAGCATGACATTCAAGCCCTCTACGGTTTCAAGGTCCCTTTGCTAGGCTTATATCCATGAACCCTAAACTCCCTCCAGTCCAATCTGATTACCCACTGTTCCTCTGGAATGGTCCTCTCTCGCACCTCTTCTCACTCATTTTCTCACCCTAGAATATTTCCCTGGCCTTCTTTCCTAAATCCTTCAAGGCCTAGTTCAATTGCCACCTTCTCAAGTGACACCTTTCCCAACATACCTCCCACCCCCATCAGAATTAACGACTTCTTCCTCCTCCACAGAACCTGCTTAATCTATTTAGCACTTTAGATCCCCTTATTCCCTGGTCAGTTTTCATTTCTCTCTCTCACTAAGTTTAAAAACATTATCCTATCCATTTCAGGATCCTGCCAAGATACCACCACCTCTGCCCTGTGGCCACACACAAAGAATCTAATTTAAGCCCCGCACAGAGATTGACAAAAAGACACATCACACTGTCATCCTTGCTACTCAGACACTTAGGTGAATGACTACTTGCATCATGGAAGCCCCGTAACAGCACCCAAAGGTGCTGCTCACTTAAACCACTGCTCACTTTATTACTTAAGGGTATCTTTAAATTTATTAGAGACATTCAAGAGCACCTTAGAAACCAAAGGCACTTTTTATATTTTACTTTTTTAAAAAGAAATTGTTTATGGTTTAAAAATGTTTAGAACTTTCCCCTTTGTAACTCACTGTCAAGAATATGATTTTAATATTAATAGTTTTACTCCACAGTGGGTTAGCTCTTACATCTTCAGTCCCAAATTGTTTTAATCAGTTTTCTGTTCTTATATCTTTGTGTGATGAAGCACACCCTAAGTTCAAAATTTTACAGTCACTATTAATTCTCCTCCATTTAAAAATGTATTCAGAATTATATTTAAGAAAAATAGCCTACTTTCTCTAACTTCTTTTTAACATTAAAAAGTCAATATGCTGTTATTTGCAGGAGTTCTGCTGCTATAAACATAAATCTGGAATGTGACAAACTTCCATCGACTCTTATCAAATGTTAACTAAAATCTAAACAGAAAAGATGCCACTATTCAAAGCCTATAAATGTATCCTTGATAAAGAGCTAAAGGAAAATACTACTCTTAACACATTAACTGCCATGTGAGTTGTATTTAACTAACGCTAGTTTTGAGCCTGGGCCCTCATGAAGCACATGAAGACTCAATTCTCCAAAACAAATTTGATAAGTATATCGTGAGTCACATACAACTCAAGTGGCATGCAATGTAAAAATGATTCTAGTGCCACGTGAGGTGCACATAACTCATGCACAGAAAACAATAATAAATTTTTCATTAAATTAGAAAGGATTGTTTTGATTTTGAAGTTTTTATTCTATTTTCGTAATAAAACACCGTAGCCCCAGGGAAAAATTTTTTTTCTAGTGTGGCAGTCAATGTGTTAAATTGAGTGCGATAAAGAAAAAAGAGGAAATGAATAGTTTAAAACGCACACACACAAACCAAAAACCACACCACTCAGAGCCTCTTGAGTCTTGGCTTTCTCCCAGCCCTTTACACTAGGGTTTCCCCAAAGCTAGGTCCTACGACCACCTGCACCAGAGTAACTTGGGTGCTTTCTAAAAATGAAGATTCCTTGCCCATACCCCAGAACTCCCTAATTGGGGCCCAAGTTCTCCAGGCAATTCTGAGTACATTCCAGCTTGAGAACCACAACTTTGTTGTCTGGGACACAAATTGGTGGTGAGCTCATAGCCAGCAGATGCTTAACCTTTACAAAAACCAGTTCCCTTTATAGTATGCTTTTTAATATTAATTATACTATTATCTTGTCATATGTCGAGTCTGTTAAAGACAGTATCTTTAAAATATATAAACACATATATAAGCTAATTTAGTGATGCCCAGATTCCCACCCCCTCCCCTAAAGCACCACGAGCAATCCTGCTATAAATGAACAGTGTGTAACAAGTGGTTCAAAAAATAATTCTGGTGAGGCCACACAACATGATGGATTTATGGAGTCTAATGCAAAGACTTATCAGGAAGAATACATGCTTTATATTGGTTTTGAGATGTGTTCTGTTTATTGATAGACAATTCATAAACAAACACTCAAGTATAATAGTACATTCAACATATAAAAATTATCAAAAATATAATTAAGCAAATTTCCATACTGGCATATATTTGGAAAACAGTTTATTTATCATTCTCAAAAATGAACACAAAAATATTAGAAGCAACCACTATTTAGAGCAAACTAAACAAATTAGAACACCTAAAGTTTGGTAACTCAATGTGAATATATAACTTTATTCTTTTGGAAAAAAATAAAATACAGTATTAATAAAGATAAACCAACAATCATAGATATCAAATAGACCTTAAATATCACTATGTATGTGATGGTGGATTTAAAAAAGAATTTAATGAAATTCTTTGACAAAGAGTAGAGGTTAAGAGAACATGTCCTAAAGTCAATATACTTGGGTTCTTTCCCTGACTTCTTTACTTACTAGCTGTGGACACAGCTTAGCCTTAGTTTTCTCATCTATACAAGGAAAATAATAATTGTACCTATTTTATAGGGTAGCTGAGAGAATTAAAACAACAATCCACATACAGCACTTGGAACAGTGCCTAGCACAAAGTAAGTCTTCAACAAATGCTAGTTACTATTGTTCATGCCACCCCTACACTTCAAACAACCATAAGTACTGTCAATCTTTTTTTTTTTAAACAGGTAACAGAACTGCCTAATTTCTGAATTAGTGTGCTCCAGTGTCAACACTCTCAAAAATATAAAGTTACTTCTATTATTAAATATAAATCTTGGAAACATGGTACAGTAACTACATTCCCTACTACACTAATGAAACACTATCCCTATCTGTTCAATAGGACCTCAAAGAAAGAAAGGTAATGACTCGGAAATGGAACATCAAGGATCCTCAATGTGGTGGGCAGCCTTAAAGATGACCCCCAATAACCCCCAACTACTGGCATTCTCACTTGTGTAATCCTCTCCCCCCTTGAACTTGGGCTGACTTGACCAATTTCCATGAATAAAATAGGGCAGTGGTGTATCAATTCCAGTATTAGGTTACAAAACGACAGAGGTGCCCTATCTCTTTCCCTTGACAGAAGTCTTATGTAGACACTCCCATAGCAATGAACTGCACTGTTTAGAAGCAGAGTCTCCTCAAATCGAGCCTTAAGAGGACTATAGCCCCAGCCAGCATCATGACAGCAACCTTGTTCTGAGTAAGAGTACCTAGCTACGCTGCACCCAGATTCCTGATTTACAGAAACTGAGATGATAAACTTCCGCTGTTTAAGCTGCTAAATTTGGGGGTAACTTGTTATGCAACAAAAGACAACTAATAGAGGCCAGGCACAGTGGCCCTTGCCTGTAATCCCAGCACTTTGGGTGGCTGAGGTGGGAGGATCACCAGAGCTCAGGAATTCGAGACCAACCTGGGGCAACATAGTGAGATGTCCCTACAAAAAAATTTTAAAAGTTAACCAGGCATGGTGGCAACCCTGTAGTCCCAGCTACTCGGCAGGCTGAGGCAAGAGGATTCCTTGAGCTCAGGAATTCGAGGTTACAGTGAGGTATGATCCAGCCACTGCACTCCAGCCTAGGCAACAGAGCAAGACCCTGTCTCTAAAAAAATAAAGTTCTTTATATATATATATATATACACACACACACACACACATGTATGTATGTATGCACATATATACGTGTGTGTATATATATAAAAGATAACTAGTAGATTCATCAGTCCATAGATTCACCACCTGAAGTTGCAGCACCATTCTGACAAAATTACTGGCCATTACGAGGCAATCTTGGATGGTCACTTTGGCAGCAAAACAAAACCCAACCCTGGATCGATCCTGTTTCTTGTCTCAAATACAAAACAATCATATTTAAATGGCCAATGAATCATGCTTTTCTCTGTAACAGAAGCAGCATGCTTTAAGCTGCATCTGGCTTGCACTTTTTTAAGAGTTCGCCTCCAACTATTCTGCATGGCTGGTTCCTTCTCAATATTTAGGTTTCCACTAAAATATCACCTTTTCAGAGGCCTTTCCTGACTAGCCACTCTGAGGGATCCACTTCCTAACCCCACTCTCAATTACATTTCCCTGTCTCCATAATTTATCATCAGTTAGTATGTAGTTTATTCAGTAACTTTGTATATCATCTCTAATCGCACTGGAACATCCTCAGTGACGTTTGTTTGCCACTACTGTTACTCCTTTTGCCCGAAACACAGTAAGGACTAAGTAATATTTGTAGACTAAAAAAGAATGCAAAGTACTGAGGTCCAGGAAAAAAGATCTGGGGACGTGGAGAGATAGTTAAGCCCCACAAGGCGAAACCAATAAACCCGCCTGAGAACTAAAGAAACCAGAGTTGGTTCTGGAACACAAAACCCTGCGCTGGGCACAGGCGGGTGGATGGAGAGCCGGAGCAGACTAGTCCTGATGCCAAGAGCGGGGGCCACACGCAGCCCCTCCCCGCTTCAGGATCAGGGGAGAGGGGCAGGAGAAGCAACCCTGATTGTACTTTACCCGAGTCTCCCCCGGGCACCGAGGGGGGCAGCGTGAGGGTGAACACGGCGGCCACAGTGGCAAACACAGCGACGCCGCCGCGGAGGCCCCCGGAGCGCCGCGGCCCCACTAGGGCTGCCCTCCCCTGGGCCTGGCCCCTGCTGTCGCCATGGGGACTCATGGGCCCGTGGCGACCGAGGGAGCGGGGCGCGGTCGCACCGGCCCAAGGACTCGGTGCGACACGGGGCTCCACAGCCGGCACGAGACTGAAGCCTGCGCGGCGGCTTCCGGGTCGAGCCTCCGCAGGCCGGACCGCACCTTTCCCCGCCTGAGCCGGGGAGGAGAAAATGCCAGGCCTCGCGAGACCCAGGCCCTGGGAGCTTACGCCAGGCGTTGGCGTTTACCTATTTACAGTGTGCCTTAAAGTAACTAATCACGTGCGGCAGCGTTCCTTTAAGGAAGCAAGTCTGGCCACAGGCCTACAGTCTCTGTGGCTATTCCCCCCTTTCGTACTGACTTGTTTGGTTCTGACAGAGAAAGGAGCACCGTCGAAAACCGCGAGTGAGGAAGAGCTGCTTGTGCCACCTATGGTGTGGGGTGGAACTGCACAAATGGACCAAGATCAGCCAGGAGCCCAACCTGTGTTAACACAAGGGGTAGTGTATTTACAGTATGGGCGAAGTAAGCCAATAAGTACATTAATCTCGATAATGTATTTATTATGATTTACTGCATTAGTATGATTATTGTAAGTCCCTATGCTAATCATGAAGTAGTTTTTATTAGAGAGATTAAAATATGCTAGTTTGTCTATTTTTTTTCTTATAGCATGATGAAAACTATGTAGACGAGTTGGGAAACTTGAGTTCCTGTATTAATACAAATAACTCATACTGTGATAAAGGTGTCTCCTATTTTAATGAAGAATATTATTTTTGGAGCTTTGACCACAAAATGGGAAATGAAACAGAATCACCAACTTTACAATCAGCGCAATAAAAACTCAGCAGTCCTGTTAGTAAGTTTTTTAAGCTTACATTTTACATTATTATAGCAATTATCCTGGAGTGAGAGGGGAGGAGGGTAAGCTATGTAGAATGTATCTCAAAACACACATTGAAAATCAGTGACAATCTCAAATGTGTTACATGCAGTCCGACAGGAACACAGTGTCTCAACTGTAGGGTGATGTACATCTACACTGACTGCAGTCATTGTGGCAGCACACCTTAGTCTTTTCCAGGTACATACTTAATGCTTTCTCAGCTATACTGTGAGTTTCTGGAGGGCAGGGGCTGTGTAGTAGGCTCCTTCTAAAATGGCTGCCAGCGATCCCAGCCTCCTGATATATACTCCCTGAATAATCCTCTCCGGTTGGGGTTGGGCTGGACCTAATGACTGGCTTCTGTCAGTAGACTAAGGCAGAAGTGATAGATGTCACTTTTGAGATTAGGTTATGAAAGACTTTCATCTTGCTTGCATTCCTTCTTGCCCTCTCACTTGTTCTCGCCAATGAAGCCACCTGCCATGTTGTGAACTGCCCTGTGAAAAAGGCCACATGAAAGGAACTGAGGACCACCTCTAGCCAACAGCCAGCAAGAAATTGAGACCCTCAGTGCAACAACCTGAGAGGAACTGAATCCTGCAATGCCATGAGAGGGAGCTAGGAAGTGGCTCCTTTCCCCATTTTAGCTTTGAGACAACTACAGCCCCTGTCTACACCTTAATTGTAGCCTGTGAAAGACCCTGAAACAGAGCACCCAACTAAACCTCATCCAGACTGCTGTCCTACGGAAATTGTGAGATAATAAATGTCATTGTTTTAAGCCAATAAATGTGGGGTAATTTGTTAGTTGGCAATAAATAAGATAGCCTGTCTTCTATTTCTTTTCTGAAAGAGCATACCAGTGAGTAACACTGACTGAGTCAAGCATATATTTCTTTCCCTTTTTATCCATTTCATCTTTTGCTCATGAGTTTTATAAAAATATGAATTTTTATTTCAAAGGGGACTAATTCTTTGCCCATGTTTGGGAGGTATAGATCAGTGCTAGAAGTACAAATTTGGGAGTTGTTTATGTAAGAACAACATGACTAGTCATTCTAGTGTAGAGATAACAGGTTGAGGTCTAATGTCAGCCCACATCTTCATTTAGGGGATGGCTGGAGAAAAGGAGAGAACAGTGGGAGAGAACAAAGTGTTACAAGAAGCCAAGAGAGAAATAATGTCAATGAAGTATATATGGCCAGGATGTTACAGAGACATAAAGGATGATGAACAAGGTGCACATCTAGATTTTATGGGGCTTAAATTTATACAATTTGGAGAATTGTCTTTAAGCAAACTACTACAAAACTGCAGATACAGAATAGGTACAAGGCATTGGAAGAAGCCGGTGCTAGTGAGGAGGTATGAAACCTGAGCTTTATTATAATAGCTTCACAGTTATTCTCCTTTGAAGATGAAAAACTGCCAGTTCTCTGTTTGTATTTGACTCTACGTCTCAGTAAGTATCTGACTATTCCCTTCTCTCCTGGAGCATTCTTTTGTCTGGGCATCAAAGACAGTATGCTCCTTTGGTTTTCCTTTGACCTCTGGCCTCTCCGCCCCAGTTCTGCTTTTGTCAGACCTCCAGATGTTGAAGTGTTTCAGGGCTGTTCTAGACTTATCTCTCTTTCTGCCTTCTTTCCCAAGATGATCATATTGAAGATTTAAATATTAGCTACTGGGGGATATATCTCAAAGCTATATGTCCCCAACTTCTCCTTTAAGCTACAAATTTTTTTTTAACACAATTGCCTCCTGACTTATTTATTTTAATGTCCAAACGGCATTTCAAAACTGGCAGACTTTGTCTTATTTCCATTGTATCTACAGTAGTGCCTGGCACAAAGTGGGTGCTTAACAAATATTTATGTAATAAATGCATGAAGGAACAATCAGAGACCATTGGTGCATCGATTAAGGATTGCATTTAGCTACTAGTAGCAGAGACCCTGCTACAGTGGCTTAAACGTTCAAGTGCTATGTAAAGAAGTCGGAAGTCTGGAGGAAATCACTCTAACACTGGTTTAGCAACTCCCTGATATCACTAAAGTCAAAGTTGAGGTTTTTATATCCTTCTGTACCACCCCACTCAGCTTACATCCTCAAAGTCATCTCTTGATCCAAGATGGCTGCTAATGCTCCAGATATTACATCTGTACTTGGGAAGAAAGAGAAAGAACAGGCAGAGAAGGTCATGCTCCATCCGTTTAATGCTATTCCATAATTAACTACATCACATTGGCCACAGTTGAGTAACAGGCCACTCCTAGGGGAAAAGGATGCTGGGAAATGTACCTTTTTAGCTGGTTAACTTGCCCGAGATTCTATTACAAAGGACGAAGGGGATAGTAGATATTGGGAGGCAATTGGCAGGCCCTGTGTAGTTAGAGCTGGTCACCTGGGGGTATTTGAACCTTGAAAGTTAGAGAGGTCAGTTTTAGTAGTAGATATAGAAACCAGGTACCAGTGGGTTAAGAAGTGAGCAAATGGAAGAAATGAAGTAGTATGGAAATTTACAGGGATTGAAGTGTCAAATGAGGTTTCTGAACAGTTTTTTGTTTCTTTTTTTTGGAATCTAAGGGAGTATTTGGAGAGAGTGATGTACAGGAGATGGGAGGTGATGGGACCAAGGAGGACACAGGAGAAGAGTTGAAGGTAGAAAATATTAAAGGTAGAGAGTGAAATCTTTAGGCTATGTCTCAGTTAGGCTGACAAATAAGATATACAAGGAGTATTTACTTACTGTTCGTGCTATACATCATTCCACAATGGTTTAGAGATAGTTACTATATATAATACAAACCACAAAGTAGTAAAATGTGTAAATCACTAAGGATTCAGCCAGAGAAACAGAACTAGTAGGATATATATATGATGAAACTTACTGCAAGGAATTGTCTCATGTGATCCTGGGAGCTGGTTAGGCAAATCTGAAACACATAGACCTGGCCTTCAGGAAGGGGAGGCTGGAACTCTTGGCCATGGGATAAAGCTATTTTCCACAGGTAGAATTTCTATTGCATCAGGGAACCCTCGGCTCTGCTCTTAAGGCCTTTTAACTGATTGAATCAGGCCTAAAATTAGGATAATCTCCCTGTTTTAACATCAACTGATTATGGACTTTTGTTATATCTACAAAATACTTTCACAGAAACACCAAAATTAGTGTTTGATTGAAAATTGAGGAATAATGCCAAGCCAAGTTGACACATTCAAAGAACATTGCAGAGGCCAGGGAACATGTGAATTAGAAATAGAACATCAGGTTGAAGAAAAGAAAATGCATAGCTCTGTGGTCCTATAGTATCCTAAATAGTATCCTAAATTTGGCTCTGGGGGTCTTGAAAGCCAAAAAAAGGAAATGGGGGGTGGGGAACAGGATCATTTGTGTGGTCTCTTAGTTCCCCAGGAAAGAAAAGTCTTCCTGGGCCTTGTGGTCAGCATCTAGCCTCTATTTAAACCCAAGGGGGTGGCTCCTCATTACTGCTGGGCAGAAGTGGACATTCCGGCTACCCATGAGGCCTCCACTGCTACCTCCTAGATGGTAGGTATAAGATTCCCTCATTACTGTTCCACCTGCAACTTCTACTACCACCACATTCGGGGAGTAGGGAAGGGAGGTGGCCTCCTTTTTTCTGGACAGTAGTGGAAGTCCTAACTCTCCACTAGGTCCCCTCTGATACCACCCCAGCTGGGAGGGTGAGGGGTACCTCATTATTGCTGGGTAGGATGGAAGTCTAGGATCCCCATGTGGTCTCCACTGACACCATGGAGTAGAGTTTGGGACTCAGTCCTACCCAACCAGAATGAAAGTTCTGGCTCATTCCTCAGCCTTCTTCAACACGATCCTGGTGGGTATGTTGGGGCACCTGGAAGAAATGCAGACTCCCCACTCAGTCTTTGTTACAGTTTTTTCTTTGGTTTTGACTACAGTAGAGAGGTTATTTTCTAAATGTACCCATCTTGCCCCTTTCTTGGTCCTTTGACCAGAGAGAGGAGGCTTTTTGTTGGAGCTTCTTTTGTCTGTGCCCCCTGGCATTTCTAGGTTGCCACCTTCTCTGGTAACCAAACTGGGATACACGAGGCAACAATAAAGCCCAGGGAACTCACCACTGTGTCGTTCTTCAGATTTTAGAGCTCCTGTCTGCTCTGCCTTTTTTCCTTAAACGTTCAAAGTCTTATTATTTTTGTCTTATGCATAATGTCCAGGGTGTTTAGCTGTGCTTAGCAAGAAGAATAAAGTATGTCTACTCCATCTTTTTAGAAAAGGAAATCACTCCCCTTTCTATTATTCTTTCAGAGTAACTTCACCAACATTAATGCACTGAAATTCATGAAAAAAATTTAGAAGTCTAATTTAGGAGTCTAATCCCACCCCGAAAATACCCCACTTGATATAAAGTCAAATGTGTCTTATTATTACTATAATAATATGGGTAAAATTTTTAGATTAGAAACTTTACATTAGAAATTAGATATCTGGAATACTATCCAATAAACCATCTACGATAGAACAAGAGATACAAACATCCCTGTCAAATGCCTTAGAAAAATAATTTTAAGCATCCAAATGTACTAATAACCAAAGGGATCTGAAATAAAAATAAAGAAAGGCCATTTTCACCTTTCCAATTGTCAAAGATATTTATTATCTATAGAGTATTCGTGATAAAGGAATTGGGCATAACAATTTAGAGGTCAATTTAGTTAAGTGTATCAAAAATCTGTAAAGATATTAATGTAATTTGACCTAGAATTAATTGTAAGTAAACATATGTAAATGTGTTTAACTTAATTAGTAACCAAGGAAATGCAAATTAAAATCACAATGAGATTCTACATAATCCACTAGGTTTGCAAACATTAAAGTCTAACTATATATGATGTGGGCAAATGTATGGAACAACAGAAATTTTACCAGGAGTGTAAACTGATACAGCCACTTTGGAAAACAGATATTTTTCTAGTAGAGACAAAGATAGTCAGAGCCTACAACCCATGAATTCCATTCCAGGTTTATAAGCAGACAAGAGAGGAGACAGATACAAAATGTCTATAGTAGACATTTTGTATAGTAGTGTGGTCATGACAGCCCCCAAAAAGAATAACCCCAAACATCTGTAAACAACAGACTAGAGGAATGAATCCTCACATATTCATACAATGAAATAGTATACAACAAAGAGAATGAACAAACTATGGCTAGCTACCATGGAACAATATGGATGACTCTCACAAACAAAATATTGAGCAAAGGGAGCAAGTTATGAAAGAATACTTATAGAATGATTCTGGTTATTTACATGTGAAAGATAGTGAAACTAAACTATATTGTTTAGATATACGTATATTCATAGGGTTTAAAACTGTAGAAAAAATAAGAAAATTGTGATTACAGATATTGGGATAATGGTAGTTACCTCTGGGGGTGAGTGGAGGCCCTGATTGAGGAGGGGGGCATGTGGGCTTTGGGTGCTGTCAGTGTTTCTGTTCTTGACTTAGGCGGTGGCTACATGGGTATATTCTTTGTAATTATTCTTTAAACTATTTAAAAATGCTTTATGCACTCTTCTATCTATATAATATATCTCATCATTTAAAAAGTATATAGGAAGGAAGGAAGATTCTGGAGCAGTTATCTAATGGACAATTTTGTAATCAATACTAACCAGAATATTACCCTGGGTAATAATAATAACTCATGAACTTTCCTGCATCTTTTCAGTGTCATATAATATAAGTGATCATATGGGATTACATGGAAGTGTTTTATACTTAAGGAAAGTAGATTTTAGCATGAAAGAAAACTTTCTTTCAAAATCCCTTATGGTGATCTAATGTAATAGAGTACTAAACTCTCTCCTAAACCAATTTACTTTTCAAACATAAACTTTGTGAATTTGCTCCAGATCTTTGGCAAAAAGGAAGAAAGATTTCATGGTTTAAATAAGCCCATTTTTGAAAACAAAACTCCCAGATATCACATAAAAATATTATTAATATTTAAAGACACAAAAATAAACAATTGGAAAAGCTAAAATGACAACTATCAAAATTAGGAGTGGAGGAGAGGATAGTAGCAACAAACTCTGGCTTTGAGGAGTCAATAAAAAATGTCTAAAGTTGATAAATCAAAAGATGGAGCCAGAGACCTATGATTTAGGAGGGTAATCATGAGCAGAACTAAAGCCATAAAGGGTAAAAGTGGTGGCCCCTGAGAAAGGAGACGAGTGGAGAGGTGAAGTAGGATGTGAGGTATTTCATTACAGGTTTTTCTGTACTATTGTATATGTTGCCATGTACATTGTAATACTTTAATAAGGAATAGCAAAATATTTGTCAATAAATGAAAATGAAAAAACGAACTCAGGTTTTTTTGAATTAGAGATTATAATGCATGTGAAGAACCTGAGACAGCAGGAGCTACATCAATGTTTGCCTTAAATCAGTTGCCTCCTGTATGAATTACATTTAAAAATCCTCTTATTTAGCCATTCAATTTTAATTTGTAAATATAATTTTATCCATATGAGAGAAATCAAATATTCATAAAGTATTTCCAAAACATTTGTTCCAGTTATCTGTTATTGTGTAAAAACTGTGACATATAATAACCATTTATTATATGTCACATTTTATAGATGAGAAATGAACACAGGGCTCAGCTAGGAGATTCTTCTGCTCCATGTGGCATCGACTGAGGTCACTTGGTGGTATTCAGCTGGCAGATGGGCCAGTCTGGGAAGTCCAAGATTCCTTCATCACATGTCTGATGCTTTGGTGGGGATGGCTGGAGTGCTGGGCTAAGCTGAGACTTTTGGTCTGAATGGTTACATGTGGCTTCTTCAGCATTGCAGTCTCAGGGTAGGTGAACTGATTACCCAGCAGCTCAAGGTTCCCAGAGACTTATAAGAGGCCTGGGCAGAGGCTGCAAGGTTTATTATGACTTAGCCTCAGAAGGCCCAGAATGTTGTTTCTGCTGTATTCTATTGATCAGGCAAGTTACCAAGGCAAGCCCAGATTCAAGGGGAGGGAATTAGACTTCACCTTGCAAAGGGAGTAGTAACAAATTTGCAGCCATCTTTAATCTGTACATTGTCCAATAAGGCCCTTGAAGCCAAAATAAAGCAAATCAATGGGACAAATGTTATTTTTTTCTGCCACAGCAAGGAAAAAACATATTTGAATCAGGATGGCTGGAAAAATAAACCATTAACTCAATATGCACTTTGGAAAAGAAATATTGTCTGGCCTCAACATAGAAGAGTCTTAAAACAAAAATTAAGGTACTACTGTTTTAATATCTGATAAACTTATACCTGAATAATTTAATTCAAGTTTTTAAGTGTTTGTGTTATTTTCAAAATCTTTTCATTCTAATGAGATTCAGAGAATGAAGTTTTTTGTATTCAGTAAGAAGGTGATAGTCAACACTATCTATTAGATGGAAAATGAATATCGAATACTAGGACTGTGAATTTATCTAAGTGCCTAGCACAGTACGTAGGACATAATAAGTACTCAAAAATTATTTTATGATTGTAGAAAGGATGAGGAGTGGTTATCTAATCTTGCTGTTTTCATAAAAGATTATATCTAAACCATCTCCCCTAAGGAAAATTTCTCCTAACCCAGACTGGGGATATAAGCCAAATGACAAAGGAAAGTTAAGAGCCATATAATTATACAAGGTAATCTAGAAGGTAATTATGGAACTTATATGATATTAAGCATTTTCATAATAGTTCAGGGAGCAGCCCGTGTTCAAATCCTGGCTCTACTACTTATTGTTGTGATCTTGCACAAGTTTCTTAAATTCCCAGGGCCTCATATTGCTCATCTGAAAAATGAGAGTAACAATAGTGCCACTCTCACAAGTTTGGTCTGAAGACTAAGTAAAATAATAAAAAGAACAGAGCCTGGCTCATTGTGAGTCACAATAAATGTTAGCTATCATTATTACTATATGATTTAAACATAGGGCGAGTAAAACTCATACTTTTCTACTTTCACTTCAAAGGTAATTAGCTAGAATGGAAACTATATGAGAGAAACAAACAATCCATTTGCAAACTGGATGTGATCCGCGAAGCTCCTAGCTCCCTAGAGACGTAGTCGACATCAGATAAAAGCTTCAATTCCAGTTCGTGGGAGTCCAAGCCCCTTCCCAATATTTCCAGGGTGGGAAATCTTGCTGCCATGTTCCACTCACCTATAGCTCTTCAGCCACACTGCGTCAGCTCAAACTCAGACCTTTCTTCAGTTTCCACAGAAATCCACTCCTGCCAAACAAGCTTTGTTCTCACAGGATGGAAAGAGGTGTGTTCAACCAACAGCCACCTCCTCAGGTTCCTGCTCACTCCACTCTTCTTTCCCCTCCCAAACTTGCCTCTTCAAACAACAGTTTCTTTTCCTCTCTTCTGAACAGCACGTTAGCTTTCCTTAGGACCTGAACCTAAAGTAGCATATGCACAACGTCATCAAGGTGTTTGGTTAGCAGAATAATGGACCTTCCAAGTAACAGTATTTACAGGCTTTGGAAGAAAGACATAGCTAATGAGCTAGTATTTGACTCCCGGTTTAGTACATTTTCTTCCATCTCAGGTTTCCTGCATTGATGCTATCGAGATCTGAAGAAAAATGATCGAGGGATAGGTGTATAACATCTTGATAAGTTTAATATAGTTGATAAAATGAATAGTTTCATACACATGCATACATGTAGCAATTTCACGTATAATTAAAGTTTACCTACTGTGGGCTGTGCAGTGGTCTCTCTGGGTGTGCAAAGCCAAATAAATGCCTGGACGATGCTTTTCGAGTATTAATAACCAAAGACCCGTGTAGCCACTAAATCTTGTTATATGTCACTGCTCTCTCTTTCTCGCCGACCTGAAATTCTTATGATTGGAAGAATTTAGCCACACTAAACACCAAAGTTGGGGATGTTGTCTCCACAAGTGTCAGTTTGCTTGTAATTAACTATTCTTGCAAGTTGGAAAAAAAAAAGTAAAATAGATAGCGAACTGTATTTTAAGGATTTGCTGAGCCTTCCTTCTGATGTAACAGAGCCCAGTGGGAAACCGGCTTTTCTCTGAAAAACAGGAGCATCCAAAAGGGTGGGTGCCTGAAAGAGGCAGGGAGAAGAGGCACTTCAGTAGGTCTGAGTCCCACATACACCAAGGCTTCTGGGCCTGGCATTACATCCTGTTAGGTGATGCCATAGATCTGTTCCTACTGTTCATGTCTCCCCATATGGGGAAGGTGAGGATGCTGACAGTTGGGTCCTCATCTTGGAAAGATATTAAGAACAAGTCCACATGGAGCCAGAGACACGGGGAAATGAAGAATGCCTGAACACAGGAGACTTCTATCAGGTGTCCACAAGGAGTATGGCAAGGTGGGCAGGTAATGCCATTCTTAGTGTTTTATTTTTCCACAAACCCAATAAAAGGGCTTTGCTTCCCTGTAGAACTGCCCCATGTTGAGTGTGTCATGTGGTTGAACCATGAAGTGGGCTCAGGACATTTGGAACAAGCTGATTGTAAATCAGAGTTAGTCCAGAGGCCATTCTGCAAGTGCTATTGTTAAGATTTAAATATACTACCCAAGGGACAGATGAGAACTTTCTCCTCTGTGCACATGAATCAAGACAGGTTTAGTAAGGTTTTTTTTGTTGTTGTTTGAGACAGAGTCTCACTCTTTTGCCCGGGCTAGAGTGCTGTGGCATCAGCTTAGCTCACAGCAACCTCAAACTCCTGGGCTCAAGCAATCCTTCTGCCTCAGCCTCCCGAGTAGCTGGGACTACAGGCATGCGCCACCATGCCCGGCTAATTTTTTCTATATACTTTTAGCTGTCTGATTAACTTCTTTTTTTTTTTTTTTTTTTGAGACAGAGTCTCACTCTTTTGCCTGGGGCGAGTGCCGTGGCGTCAGCCTAGCTCACAGCAACCTCAAACTCCTGGGCTCAAGCAATCCTACTGTCTCAGCCTCTCAAGTAGCTGGGACCACAGGCATGCGCCACTATGCCCGGCTAATTTTTTCTATGTATATTTTTAGCTGTCCAATTAATTTCTTTCTATTTTTGGTAGAGACGGGGGTCTCACTCTTGCTCAGGTTGGTCTCGAACTCCTGAGCTCAAACAATCCTCCCGCCTCGGCCTCCCGGAGTGCTGGGATTACAGGCATGAGCCACAGCGCCCGGCCAGGTTTAGTAGGTTTTAGAGCCTTCTCCTTGGAAGGCAATGTCTTAGGCACCAGAGAAGCACATAAAGCATATGGGTTTACAGAAATGCGGAAGGTTGCAAGGGCAGCAGGGGTGGGAGTGTGGGGGGGACCAGACAGCCTGCCTGGTCGCAGGAAGCAGCTCACATGCTGGGAGACAGCCCTCTTGGCAGAATGCTAGTCTTGCTAGAGCCCAGGGTGTGCGAGCACCTGGCCTACCAGGAACCATGCTCCTTTCAGGATTATAGGGCAATGAGTATATTCATGGGCTCTGGAGTTAGACTTTCCGAGTTCAAATCCCAGCTCTATCACTTACTAGTTGGGCAAGTTGCTTAACTTCTCTTACCTTATTTTCCTATCTATTAAATGGGGACATTGTGAGAATTCAATAAAATAATCTAGGTTCAGTGCTTAACACCAAGCCTGGCACAGAGTAAGCATTCAACAAGCACTGGTTGTTGTTACTATTATTCACTTCAAAAATATCAATTGAGTATCTGCTGTGTGCCAGGCTCCATGTACTGGTGAACAGTTATAAGAAGTATGAAAGGTGTTATTTCTGTTCTCTCTGAGCTTGCAGACCAGTGGGGGATACCAATAAGCAATCTGGTGATGACAACATTGTATAATAAGGGCTATGAGTTGGGGAAATGCAGGATGATATAGGATCACACAGGTGGCTTCAAAGAAGCTGAGACTTGATGCGGAGCAGGAGTTCACCAGCTAGGGCTGCCAGAAGAAGGAGGGACTGGGCAGCATGTTTGAAGACCTGGAGTTAAAGAACAAACAGGTCTGGGGATGGCTCCAGAGCCCGAGTATGTACATATGGGTGTGTGTTGGGGGGGAAGGGGCTGGGTCCATCCTGACGAGTGGCTTCCACCATGGGGATTAGCGAGCTGTGGGGACAGAACCTGGGGCGGGGTGGGGGTGGGGTGGGGTCGGAAGAGTGTGGCGCTCCCTGTGGAGGAGGGACCCAAGGACATAGGAGTGGCAGAGGTGGGGGGCCAAGGCTGCAGATGCAAAGGAGCATGTCCTGAAATCCATCGGCAGGAGCAAGGAAGGTGATGGAAGAGACGGAGTTGAATTTGAGAAATTCTGTTCAAGATATTTCTTTACATAGGGTGAGAAAAGAGTCACGTTAAAGAAAGACCAAGTAGGGAGAGTTTTCCAACGTAGTATTTCTGAAACGGGGGTGATCATCAGAAACATGAGGAAGAGGTTTTTAAAAGATGTGGATTCCTGGGCACACCCCCAGAGAGAGTAATTTGTAGTTCCAGGTAAAGCCTGGATATCTGAACATTCTCAAAGCTTCCCAGGTGATCCTGTTGATTAGCTCAGTCTGGGGCCCACTAAGCTAAAGTTGCAACCTTTCCTTTTATAGATAAGGAAGCCAACACTAGGGAGGTTAAGAATCTGACCTGAGCCACACAGCTGGTTGATGGCAGCACTAGAACTGGATTTTAGTTCAATGTTCTTTCTATAATATTCTATGTTCCTGTCACTATATTAAATGAGTAAAATGCCTTGGGAGGAAATACTCCCAAATATAAGTGCATTTGTATTTTTATATAAGATTATCAAATAGTGTTCATCATCATAAACTATGAGCAACCATAATTAGGCGCAATATATTCTATTTAACAAACTCTCTTTATAACTCCTAGGTGTGTGGTTCTATCCCCAGGTAGGATGTAAGTGGCTCAGAAGTTGAAATCATATATTTTTTCCATTTTTATACATCTAAATTCTCTCACAGTGCATTTAATAAATGTCAGTTAAATAATTGCAATGACTAAAAAAAGCCAATATGTCATGATATGTTTGATGGTGAAAATTCAGTATTGTGGTAGGAAAACATATTTATGTTTTTGCAAATGTCAGAACTCTTTTTTTTCTTTTCAAGTTTGTCAAACATTTGTCACTTTGAAATTACACCTTGTGTTGGTAAGTAATATTAACCTTTGAAGGAATAATATAACATTCCCTTCTCAAAGGCAGTTTTGACAAATATGATTGAATAAATCATCTTTAGGTGGACGGATCAGTGAGTGTACCAGTTTGACTCATTCTCTGCCTGAGTTAATAGCACTAAGTTTCACTTTTGGGGTGGCGGGATGCCACACTAAGCCTGGTATCTCATATCGCCTCTATTTTACAAAAAAGGAAAACTGAGGCACAGAGAGTTTGCATAAACCGCCTAGATTACAACGAATGAGCTGAGGAATTTGGAGACTGTGCTGTTTCTATACATAGTTTCATGGTGCTGCCTAAGTGTGCTGCCTAAGTGAGAAGAAGTAGATTGCTAGATTTGTGTGTTAGTTTTTTCTGCCCAAAGACTGTCTGCATGTCACACAAGCACAAGAGGCTGAAGAAACTCCAACAGAGTAAGAGTGGAGTGAGGGTCAGTGTGGGAGCTTTGTTAACCACACAAACCATCTTCATGAGTATTCTCAGGAGCCTCTGAGGTCCACAGATCCTGGCATTCTGGGGACTCCTGCTCCCGACAGAATCTCAGAATCAGGAATAAGAATGTGCTCATTTGCCCCAGGAGGCTTAGAGCCCAGTAGGTGCTGGCTCCCCTAAGTTTCCCGAAGGGGAGTCTGAAGGGTTTGCTGGGAGTCTAGGGTAAGCCCTTTGCCACACCAGAAGCGTGATGACGTGAAGATATCCATATGGATGGCACTGTAATTAGAAGGCGGAAGGGGCGCTCATTACATGACTAGTCTTAAAGTTGTACTTACATAGCAAGTGTAATGCTTTTATTTAGATTCTGCTTTTATTTGGGGTGGCTTTGAAATGGGCTAAGTAGAATTTGGAGATTACTGAGGGTGGGGGGTTAAATCTCCCAAGCTACCTCTTTGTGTTCCCATTGTGCAAGAGAAAGCTTCAGCTGAAGAGCATTCGCCACCCCCCTCCCCTGTCACCTGAAAGGGAACTGGATTGCCGCCTACTCCAAACCTAACTTGAGGTTCATAGGAATAGGGAACATCATGTGCCACACAGGTGGCTGGACACCCACGGGGGTTCCTTCAGGCTTACCCAGGGGCAAAGGAAGTGTGGTACCCTGGGCTACCTCAGATGGCTCTCTGGGCTGTGGGCCCTCTAGGCAGTTGGCTCCAAGTTGGCCCACAAAGCTGGCCCCTGAGCTGCGCCTCTGTCTGTCCAGGCTACAGTCTTGGGCTGCCTCTTGGTCAAAAGGAGAATGTGAGCCCCAGCGCTAGTAGTCTCCCAGCCCTGAGCAGAGAGTCTTAGACATCCTGGGAGATGAGTGGTCCTAGCCACAAAGACCTCGTTTCAGACTTTGCTGGAGCAACTATGACTGGCATCCTTGGGGAGGAAGTTATTTTGGGTGCGAAGCTGTTTAAAGGCCCAGGAGCAAAGGACTGTAGGTCACTGGACATGTAAGGGGGGCTGGAGGGCCACGGTACCTGGACAGAGTCTCAGTGAGCTGCCTTCTCCCGGGGAGGAACGAAGATGGAAAAGGTGTTCTAATGGAGGGATGGAGGGGGTGCTGCTACAATGTGCTGGAATCCCACTGACGAGCATAGGGATGTCCGCCAGCGTGACCAGCTGCCGTGGAGATACTGCACTGTGCTCTTACCACTACCCAGGGCATCCAAGACTGAGGAGGGGGCTTCCGCCAGAGAGTTGACACAAGGGCAACAGACCCTGAAACTAAACCTTCTTATGCTTGAGAATATATTGACATGGATGAAGGTCAGCCATTCGGATGGTGGTTGGGATTAAAAAAACAGATGGTAGAGATAAACGAAATTGGGAGACACATCCATCCTTGCCTGCGGACTCCTTTCTCTCTTCAAAGGAGTTAATTCGGCCCAAATAACCCAATATACATTCATGTGCTGGGTCCACAGTGATGCTTGTTTTATAAATAAAGTAGAAGAGTTACTGCCTAAAAATACAGCTTGTGGATGGAGGGGAACTAGAGTGTCTCACCACTCCACTGGAGCTAAGGGGAGCTGATTCGAATACAAAAGTATGAACTCACTCAAAATATTGTCATGCGTGAATATTAAAGCTAAAGCCTTCGGTTCCACCTTAATCAAATTGGTGAACATAATCCAGTCTTACTAAGACAATTAAAGGGACACTTCTATAATTAGAAAGACTGTTTCCAGGCATTTCATCCACCCACCTTGCCAACTAGCTAAAGAAAACCATTCCGGATCTTATGGCCCTAGAGCATACTCTAGTGGTGGTGAAGAAAAGCAAACACTTCCAAACTGCTAAATGTATCCACTGCTGGGGAGTAAGTACTAGATAAATATTCCTTGTTTGGGCAAAAGGTTAGGTAGGTTTGCCTCAGAGAACAGCAAAGAAAATTAATAGCATATTTTGTATCGACTTCGAGCCTTGTAATTCTCCTCTAAGAATAAGGCAAGTTCTCTTTTATCCAACACTCAGTGCCAAGGGCAAATAAACAAGAATTATTAAAAAATCTTAAAACAATCTAAAATAACATCCTACACAGTGAGGTTTTAGGCAAGCTTTTGTGTGTTTTTTTTCTTCTTAAATCCGAGCAACATTCTGACTGTCTCCTTGGAGGCTGCGTTTAAAGAAGGGAGAGGAAGCCCATAATAGATATAATACCTAAAGCAAACTCCCTTCAGCCATGACAGTGTTATTAATATTACAAACTTGAGTGAGTACCATTATTGCAGATAAATAAAAACAATGAACCAGAACCAATTTTACTTAAGGAAATATTGTTCAATTTGTTGCAAGCCTTGGTAAAGACTCCTCTGGTCTATCAGGTGATATCAGTAAGAATGTCTGTCCTTGCTTAAAGACAGCGGTCTGAAAAGCACACATACATTTAACCAAGTAACAACATTGTCATCTTTTGTGTGTCTCCAAACTGAGGGAAACATATTCCCTTGGTTTTAAATGTAAATTATCCTCTTAAAATCAAACTAACACAACTGGAAGGAAAAAAAATATCCAACACTGCCGCATACATAAAAAATAAAAAACTTTTTTTAAAGCCCAAAGCTTTGTGTTCTATTGTGTTTAGACTTAAAATATGGAACTATTTAGAAAGAATTAAAGAGATTATGTTTATTTGATTTCAAGTTATCTCAGCAAGAAACACATTTTTCATACCTCTTTGGAAGAACAGCAGGTCAAATGACACATTTGTGAGTGACTGTTTGAAATATTTCAGCCACGCCGCAGGGTCCACCTGACCTGAGAACTGTAGATTGAGGGAACAAAGGCTTATGTTTTAAATGTTCCTTTAAGAGCCTTTCTGGGGAAAGGAAAGGGCGGATGCAGGAAGCTGTCACAGGCCTTGCTTTTTATTTTTATCCTATGACACTAATCAGTTTAATTATATTTCTAACCCATGACTTAGGATCATAATAAATTTTCCCAAATGCAAAGTTGCAGAATTATATAATATAGCATAATTCTGCAACTTTGCAAGAATAAACAGTTTGTTTCAAAGTCACCCACGTCCTTTAAACTCCAAAGAGTTTCCCAGTATGTGAAAACGCATTCCTCTCTTTGAGTAGATTTTGTTTTTGACTACATTCAATAGCAAAGGTGGATCTTTATTCTTAATGATAAAACAAGATGCAGAACAGTTTTGTTAAAGAGATCTAGGATCTGAGAAAGCGATGCACTTTAATACTTGACTAAGTGAAAATCTAAGATTGATGTAAGGTTAAATGGGGCTGCAGTTTCCCTTATTTAAATGGAACAATTAATATTACAAGCGTTTGAAGATCACGGTCGAGAAGACTTCACTGAATATTTCTGAGCATAATTATTGCAAACAGAGAGAAGAACACAACCCCTGTTTCGGGTGTAACTCAATATAAGGACTTGTGAGTCAAATGTTGAGCCCTTTAGAACTACAAACCTTTGTTTGTGGCCTTATTAAGGAAATTATGCTATCTCTGTTTAAAGGGATGGATTGCCAAGGCCTAAATAAAATGCCAGAACCTAAAACGAAAACGCCTGTGTCCTCGCTGCTACACCTGATACTTCCAATACTGATTTCCTCCAAGCACCGCTTTCTTCACCTCCTTTGCCCCAGGCCTTCATAATCCAGAGAGAGAAAAATGAATTTCACTTCCCAAATGCTAGAACTGCTGGTGCAGAACGTAACTAAATATCAGCAGCTGTGCCAGGGCACCTGGGGCCATATAAGGAAGCCTTACAAAAGACTTAGTTATGAACAGGATCCCAGTTCTCTGCTCATGTGCGTTTTCTGTACTTTAAGGAGGGCAGGGAGAATTGCAACTATGCTCTTAAAAAAAAAAAGGTGTGTATCTGGCAGGAATTCTTAAGAAAAAAAGGATTAAACAGATGTTCCTGAAGCAACAAAATGGGACCAAAGTAAGGCCAATATTGCCCATGACCACTGCTTTTCAAACTTTAATGCACAAATACATCATCCAAAGGATTGTTTAAGATGCAGATTCGAAATCAGTAGGTCTGGACTTCTTTTCTTTTCTTTCTTTTTTTTTTTTTTTTGAGTCAGGGTCTTGCTCTGTTGCCTGGGCTAGAGTGCCGTGGCGTCAGCTTAGCTCACAGCAACCTCAAAACTCCTAAACTCAAGCGATCCTCCTGCCTCAGCCTTCCAGAGTAGCTGGAGTAGTGCACCACCATGCCTGGCTAATTTTTTTCTATTTTTAGTAGAAACAGGGTCTCACTGTTGCTCAGGCTTGTCTCAAAGTCCTGAGCTCAAGCTATCCTCCCGCCTCAGCCTCCCAAAGTGCTAGGATTACAGGTGTGAGCCGCCGCGCCCGGCCATTAGTAGATCTGGAGTGTGGCCTGAGATTCTGCATTTCTAACAAGTCGCCACATGATGCCGGTGCAGCTAGTATCAGGGCCACATTTTAAATAAGGGGCTAGAGCAAGTCACTGCCTTTCAAATAATTTGGCTCCTGCCCTGTATTATAATATTATTCCAAAGTAGTTTCAAATAATACTTTTGAGTAGCAAATAATACTTACTACTCAAGTCAAGAGATTTTCCTGAAGACAAGCACTGTGTATTCTTTCTTTGCTATACCCCTGAGCACCCAGCCATTATAAGGATGAGAAAGATGAAGTACTAACAGTAACAGAGAATCCCAGAGGTGTCCGCAGCACAATCGTGAGGCAGGAAACTGTTTCGAGGGCAATTATGCGACATTGGTGGAAAAGGGTTTGTGGAGCCTCTCTTCATGTCTTTGTAATCTTTAATGAAGAGTGTTTGAGAAGACAATCTCTGGTCTCTTTCTACCTCTCTTTCAGTGTTTGAAATGATGGTGTTGTTCTTCCAGGAGAGGCAACAGGTTTAGCAGGAAAGGATTGGTTTTGTGGGCAGGCAGATGGGATGGACTGTCTGTGACCTTGACTCAGCCTCAAGGTGAATATACCCACCTGCAAACTGATCTTAAGAATTGAAAAGGATCTGTGTGAAGCACTCAGCACAGTGCCTGGGGGATAGTAGTTGCTCAATAAATGTAGGTGCAATCAGCTCTCCTTCATCAGGGCTTGTCTATCCCAGGGGTTTTCAATCTTGGCAGCTGCACATGAGAGACACCTGGTGGTGGTGGGGAGGGGGGGGAGGACTTTGAAAAATCCTAATGCCCCTAGGCCATATCCTGGACCAATTATTTTATAAATCTCTGAGGGGGTGGGTGCGGCCATTTTTAAAGCTCCCAGGTGGTTCCAATGACTGGCATCTGAAGTTGAGAACAACTGGTCTAAGAGTAGCTAAGGGGCAGTCACTTCTTTGGGGACTAGTAACAGGCACCTGCTAATTAGCCTCCCCCACACCCGCCCTGGCAGGGAGGCAGGGTGAGGGTGACAGGCTTCCTACCCTTCATGCACACCCCCAAGGCTTGTCTTCCCTCTTCTCACCCTGCAGGGGACAGCAATCTGCCAGCAATCAGTGCTAATCAGTTTCTGCCTAGTTACAGAGCTGCCCCGAGGACATAAGACCAGTGCCATACCTCCAAATATTTGAGCATGGATTACTGTGTTTCACTTGTGATTTGTGTTTATCTACTTTCTCCTTAACCCAGTATGATAATTTTATTATTATCGCCCACATTTTCCAGAGTTTCGTTAACCTGTAAAATTAAATGGGGATTATGTAAATAAAATAGGCACTGGAAAAACTCACCTGATGTTCGGTTCCTGGAGAGCTCACCCTACAAGTGTGTCTGATGCTTTCTGGGATGTGTCCCATGTGTCTTTGAACAAATCCTGTCAGCTGCCACCCTGGTTCTGTCACATTGTATCCATGAGATCGAACTACCTCATAGGATGGTGAATAGTAAATAAAAGAATGAACAGAAAGTACACTATAGCTCAGTGCTTGGAACAAGGCATGTTTTCAATACATGTTAGGGTTTTGCAATTAATAGGTTGCACCTGCTGGGCTTGACCACCCCTGCTGGGCTAGACACCTTCCTAGATGAAGTGTCTGCCTTTGCTGGACACTGCTACCCCACCCTGAGGCTGCTGTCTTAGTCCTGTTACATTGCTTCTGCAAGGTGCCCACACCCTTGTCTGGAGACCACGCTGCAGAAGCTGCACAGGGATTTGTGGCAGAGGTGGGCAGAGTCCCGACCCTTTTGTGAGACACATTCTATTACAGAGGTCTGGGACAGTACGATTGGGGGCCCTAAAACTTCACTACATTTCACTAAGCTTTTACTTTCTTCCTTTTCTCCCTCTGACCCAGGCATAAATCCCCACCTTGTACTCAGAATCCTTCTGCCCTTTATTCCTGAAATGGCACTACCAGACTATGTTCGCTGGCCTGACTCCTCATTCCCTCCCAGGAGACACCTGACGGGTCACCGCATTGGATCATTAGACATTGCTGGACATGGCAGAATCTCTGTGGGAGCACAGCTCGGGCTCAAGCTGGGACATGGATGCGCTTACTTACCATGAGGCAAGCAGGGCCTTTGAGGGGTACTGGTTTGCACACGCCATCCACACCTTGCCCACAACCAGCCGATAAACAATTACCGTCATTTGGTGGGTGACGGATGCTGGACCCAGTCCTGCCCTCATCACATTCTGTTTGAGGAGATGCGTGGTTTGCAGGAAGGCGTAATTAACACATTTAACATTGCATTTAAATAAGAGCTAATTAAGAGGTATAGGGTATAATGGTTAGACACATCACAGAAGAAACAGATATTGGGAGTCATCTTGAGATGGGCTGGTCAGAAAAGACTTTACCGATGAGATAGATCTAAGAAAATATTTAAAATAAGGGCGGTGATGAACCAAGGGCTGGGGGAGGGTGGGAACTGTCAGACTGGGAGCAGGCAAAATGGAGGTACATTGTCTAGAGAGAATTTAAAAGCAAAGTCAACTAAAAGTCCATCCACTTTTAATTATCACCATGCAGCAGCAATTCTAGGCAATAAAAGACTATCCTAGTAGTAGTTGTTTATTGCCTTAGTAATTCTTAGCAAACACTACTATGACCTGGGAGCTTTATATTTACAATCAGAGAAATAGGTAATCTTTGTGTCTTAAGTATTCGATCTCCCCATTGCTTCTGCCAAATAATTTAAAATTTATATTTTTAATTTCCCACTTTACACCATTCCTAAGAGTCTGCTACTTTCTGTAAAGTCCTTTCTGGAAAGTGCAGTGTTTGGTAAAGGCCAGGTCATTATTCCAATTTAGAAGGAAAATGGGAAGTCAGAGAGAGGAATGTGGACATAAACAATGTTTGGAGAATGGGCGGTGGGTCTAGAATCCTAGAATTCTGCCTTCAGCCTTTACTGCTATGCCTCCCCTATGTAAAACTGCTGTCCCAACCAAAATCAGCCAGCTCATGGCTTTGTGGGTGGCTGGAGTGTGGGCTCCATGAGGACAGAGGTCTTTTCTTTGTTCTGTTCACTGATGACCCAAAGCACCTAGATTAGGAGTTGGCCAGAGCAGATGGCCAATAAATATTTGTTGTGTCAGGGAAAAATGAATCATTGGAGTGATTCAAACAGAGGTTAAAGGCTTTATTCAACCTATGGAAATCTAGATCTGAAGACCTCAAAACTCCCCAAGATGAAACAGTATTGGCATCTTAAAAACCCAGGAGAGAGGGGTGTGTCCTTGTGGTCTGGTCCAGGCTACAATTTTCTTCATGTCTAACTGCTGTCGAATCTGCCTTTGGAACCGTTGGGGATTGCTCTGGGTTTTACGCCTCCTGCTTGGGATCATCAGAGCAATCTCATCCCAGCAACGGTCAGAACAGCTCTTTTGAGAGCTCTTTTTATAAACTTGTGGGTTGTCTGTTAAGTAAGGTTCATGGGAGGGGGAGGTAGCAAAAAAAAAAGGGGGAGGGAGCAGGAGAGAGAAAAGAAAAGGGAGAAAGGACGAAAGAGGCAAGGGCGGAAGCAGGAGAACCGAAGTCTATTTTAACCCTTTTAGAGTTGAATGAATGAGTGAATGAATGGGCAACTGGAAAAATGTTAAGACATATTTGTCACATTAATTTTTTGGATACATTCATGTATCCAAAGCTGCTGCTGCTGCTGCTGGCTGCCCCCCTAAGAGCTCTGATCTCACACAGAAGATTTGCTACTGCTTTATCTTCCAAAGCCTCTGTTTTAGTGGTCATGGTGAATTAAAGTCAGATTTACCAGAGGCGTTTTAACATTTCTTGAGTGATGAGATCAGGACTTGGGGTCCCCACTGCACACTTCAAACATACAGCCAAGAGAGAGCAAATCAGCCAAGTTCTACCAAGTTTTAAATCCAGTCTAATTCTGTGCTCGTATGGAACTTTGATGTGTTGTGGGAGCACAGCCTGCACTTCTAATGTGGACCCATCGTCTTGGAAATGTGTGTCCTGTTCGTAAGAGATGCTGAGAATGAAGCGGTAGATAGACCCGGGCGAGGCCACCACCCAGGGGAAAGCTACTCAAAGGCAGTGCTGGTGCTAGGTCAGCATCATCACCTTTAATAAAAAAAAGGTCCTTAATGTAGTTTTCAAAGATATTGGATTTATAATTAGGACTGTGCTTGAATTTGGAATTGAGAAGGAGAAGAGAAGGCAAAATGCTGTTTTACTCCTTGGAAGGACTTAAAGCCACAGCACCCATGGTTTTTTCAAAACACTTGTTGAATTGAATGAGTCTCCACCAGCTGCCCATCTCTGGCTCAGTGCTGGTGGAGGCAGCTTGCACTGGCTCTTTCCCACTCACATTCAATGCTGTTAGCTCGGTAGTTTTAAATCAGCCATCGGGGGAGCAGCTGTGGAAATTGACAGATGCGACATATCAGGCTCCCCTGTCCCAAGAGCTGGTTTTTACCAGCACGTCACTGCCCTGTTCATCTTTCATGAACCAGCTCAGTGACTATTTCCTCATAAAGCCTCAATGGGCGACTGCTACCCAACAGTGAGTCCCTGCCCGCCACCAGCTAAGAGCACTTATGTGATCTATTCCACTTATTTGACACTTAAGCGAAACACAGTGACTTGGATTGCTGACTTGCTGTTATCTCCTTGCCATGCCACCATTTAACCGTTACTGATTCTCCATACAGAGTGCAGGCTCCGCGAGGGCAGGGCCACGTGCCTGCATCTGCACATACACCCCAGGGGGTGTGTCAGGGTGAAAAGAAAGGGCAGATGCTCAAAGCGATCTACGTTAAAGAAATGAGTTAGTGATATATTAGGTGTCAGCAAAACCTAGGCAATTGAATGAAAAATGAGATATATTTCAAAATAAGTAAATTTTTTTTTCTTTTTTTTTTTTGAGACAAAGTCTGGCTCTGTTGCCCGGGCTAGAGTGCCGTGGCGTCAGCCTAGCTCACAGCAACCTCAAAGTCCTGGGCTCAAGCGATCCTCCTGCCTCAGCCTCCCGAGTAGCTGGGACTACAGGCATGCGCCACCATGCCTGGCTAATTTTTTCTCTACATATATTTTTTCAGTTGTCCAGATCATTTCTTTCTATTTTTTAGTAGAGACGGGGTCTCACTCTTGCTCAGGCTGGTCTCGAACTCCTGACCTTGAGCGATCCACCCGCCTCGGCCTCTCAGAGTGCTAGGATTACAGGTGTGAGCCACCGCACCTGGCCAAAATAAGTAAAATTTTAATTTTGGAAAATAAAATAAAAGTAACCATATAGCTATATGTAATGCCACTTCCAACTTGCTGATGACTGAATTGGTTTATGGTTTTTGGAGGCTTCGGCATGCCTTTCGTGCTAGGTACAGCATTGCCCATTTGTGAAATCCGAACGGGAATGTGCAGTTTGCTCATAGCAAATGTCTTTCGGCACTGCAGGCGTCAAGGGCAAAGATGGTGATGCCGCAAGTTATCCTCTTTTTAATCTGCTGTCTCACTAATCGATTCTTAAATGGCCATCAAATCTTTTCTCTGGTACTAATTGAAAAAGTGATCTAAGTCATAATCTGTATTCACTACCTAACTTCACATACAGCGAAGGTTTCTACTAAACATTTTTAGGGTCAAGATATGTCTTAATACCAAGAAATAAAGCTCCATACGTAATGTACCAGTAATGGGTACAAATGTTTTTAAATATTTGTTTTAATACTAATGTCAGATTATTTAGGGCCTAATCCATTCTGTTGATTGGACCTAGTATAAGTGGAAGGATAAAGATTTCTATCCCTACATTAACACATTTTATGGGTTGCAAAGCCACTTTTTCTCCACTAAAACATAGGCCATGAACTAATAGAATCCTCACTTTCTGAGGGTTTCATTTGGCTTAAAAAAAAAAAACAGTTTTAGAAAAGATTAATCTGCAGAATAGGCTTGTAAAAGTACTGGGTAAATAAGTCATTGGAATTTTATGAAATGTTGCTCTCAAACCAATATCTGCTCCTCAAAACATTTCTGTTAAAAGGAATAGAAGTAAATGTTAAGAAGCACTCTGCTCAAAGCTATTTACATAAATGTGCTGTCAAAGATTAAAATTAAGTGACTTGAGGCAATCTGTCCCCCCCTGCCCCAAAAGACTAAAAGGAAAGACTTTTGGATCTTTTTATATCTTCTCTTCCCCAAAACGACTAAAATTCCTACTTACAGTCATTAATAGTTACAATACTATGTGATTCACTGTTCCTGATTTCATTGTTTGGTTCACCTTTCCCTCTCTGTCACCAGTCTTCTCTGTGCATCAGTAAATAACAATTTTGTAGATTAAAAAAAGAGCGGGAAAACAACATAATTAGGACTTTGTTTCTAAAAAGTAAGATGGTCCCTTCTCCTCTGTGTTCGTCTACTGCCAACCTCCTGTCTGATACTAAAGAAAGTTTTCTCTCCTTTTTTCTCTTAATTTCCAGGGTTCTATTGCATGCTGTTAATTTCTTGTTTCTCCAGAATGGCCCATTTGCTCTTCCTTTGAGGCAGAATGGGATGAAGAGACCACTGGAGAATGAGGCTGGAGCAGGATGACCTGACCCTATGTCATCACCTGTCTTCCCACCTAATTCCTAACCAGGCCCGGCCCTGCTTAGCCTCTAAGATCAGATGAGTTCGGGTACATTCGGACTGCTATGGCCATTGACTACCTGTCCTTACTGTCTGCTGCTCAGGCTCCTGGTAGCTGCTTCAGGACTCACTGCCCTGGACAAACAGACAGAGTCCATCTCCCAGGAAAACCTAGAACCAGCTGTCTCTTTGCTTTGGTATATTTGCTCTGAATTGTACCACAAGGAACATGTTGCAAACTCCATCCTAAGTGGGAAAAGGCTACTTTCGGGGCATTACCAGAGCTGAAACAAAAAGGCTGCAAGTTTTAGGTGCCTAAGAAATTATTTTTGTCTAGGCAGGAACTTAGTAAACACTAGGTTTTACTTTTCAAGGAAAAGGAAACTCTTTAAAATGTTAAAGTGTTTTTCTCCAGTTAAATAATGGAGATAAAGAGGCATCCTGCGATTTATCCACATCACTTTGTATTGTTTTTTCTCTTTGAATTGTTGTGTGGCCACAAGTTTTATCTTTTCTGCCCCTAAGCATCCCTTATCAGTCCTTTCCTCTCCATCCCCACTGCCAGGAGCATTTTCTCTCCTCTGTTTCTGTTGGACCATTTGTATCTAGTCTTGCCATATTCAAAACCATCCTCCACGTAGCCATGGAGGGGTCTTTCCCAAACAGAAATTTTGTTGTTTTTCCACTCCTTAAAACTCTTCAGCGTTTAAGTCCCAGCTCCATAAAATGGCAGTCAAGGTCTTGATCCCTTGAGGAAGCGAAAAACATCACTGGCAGTGATGTCGCAACTGAACATGAACTACGCTCACAGAGCAAGGATCAGACAACTTTCCTCTATGACCATATCTGAAACAGAGACAAGGGTATTCTGCAACCACAAAGATGACTAAAATCCCCCCTTTCCCAGCTAACTTGCAAGACTTTACTATTGATGATGCTAACCCTGCTTTAATCCTTCTATCTCCTAGATGGAATTAAATACTCAACTACTGAGTTACCTCTGCTCTTGATGGCACTCAATCCAGAATAGGTTTTCAGTTTCTTAAACATTCCTAAGAATCACCCAGCAAAAGCCCAAATCCTATAATGAGCCTTTCCCAACTTTCTAATACTGAGCTGCTCCGCAAACTTTCTGCTGTTCATTTTCTCTTGCGACAGCAAGCTAAATACATTTACCTTTTTAGCCTAGGAGTAAACTGTCTATGGTTTTGGTCTATTGGCTTTAATATAATCTCTTCCTCCACAATGTGTGCTCTAATCATAGCAAAACCACATGCAGTTTCCCAAACACATACATATCTTTTGGCCATACTGAAGTACCCTTGGTTCATAGGACCTTTCCCCCCTTTATTTCCACATAGAAAAACCTTATTTTTCGAAGCCCAACTCACATGTCAACTCATGAGTGCATTCTTCTAAGATCCCATACATCGTATTGGGTCAAGTCCCCGTTGCTTGTATTAACTCTGAGCAGAGCCTACAATGTCAAGGCTCAACGTCTATGGACATGGAAATCAGGGAAGACCAGATCCAAGTGCTGGCTTTGACAACCTTGAGAAGGGTACTTACTACTCACATCAAGCTGAACTGGCAAATGCCACTTCCCCACCAATTCTACCTCATTATTACTACCCATCGACATTTAAGAAATGACTCTGAAACCACCCGCATGCATATTATCAGTCCTGGGGCATAGAACAACACATGTTTTTCTTATTTGGAGCTTAATAAGACAATGCCAAAAATTGCTAAAAAAATCATGCGTATTTCCTTTGCTTCTTTGCTTCTCTAGTTTGTAAACTAGGACTTATCAACTCGATTTATTCTAGACCACGGTTGTGAAATATTTATGAGGAACTGGCTCTTAGGGGAGAGAGAGAGTCAGCAGAGTCTGAGGATTAGGTCCAGGTCTTAACCCTTAGATTCTGTCCTGACCACTGGGACAAGCCAGAGGATCTCCACTTGGAGATCTGTGATACTGTCTTCCTCTGAGGGTTAGTGAGTGAGATGGAGGGAATTTCTAAATCAGTGGTTCTCAGCCTGTTTTTAAAACATATCCTTGCCTGCATCCCACCCCTCTAAATTCTGGCATGGTGCCTGGGCACTGGCAATTTTTTAAAGTTTTGCAGGTGATTCTAATGTATAGTCAAAGGTGAACCCTGCTAGTTGAGATCAAGGCAGGAAGGTTGCTCTAAAAATGTAAAGCATTTCCCAGCATTAGGGAATGGGTAATAAAAGAAGTATGGAAATCTATTTCCAATACATGATGATTGATAAATAACTAAATTTTTTGAAGACCCCAAGCACAACTTTGCAAGGGCCAGATTCTTCCAGACAAAAAAGAAATAAGTAATAGAGTCACAGTGAAATTCAGGCTGCAGAAATTTAAAACATTAACAAATTTGGAAATGTAGACTGTTGCACAGATCAGGGAAGATTGAAATGAAATGGGGCCAAAAGCTAATTATATGGAAATATTTCTATTTGCACATTTCTCCAGAAGGCAAAGTAGAGATTGCAACCAATATATCTATACAAGTGACAAGAATATTAAGTTTTCTATCATTCCCATAATACGATACCTTTCTCAGCATGTATTCTGTCCTAGTTCTTATGAAGGTGAGAATAACATCAAACTCATTAATTGTCTACATTTTAGATATGATACGACTTTAGTGGATGGTGTTAATTAAACTAGAAAACAACTCCTCTTGCTGTGGTGTGCATTCCAAGTTAGAGCAATTAATTCACTCGCTTAAATTGATCAAGATTTAATTACCGTCACTCTGTGCAATTACTCCATAATTAAAGTAATTTGGTTCATTCCACTTGCTGACAGTGTCATTGAACAGCCATTCACAGAAGCAAAAGAAGTGATAATTAACTTAAAGAATAGCTCAGGGCAGTTTTACCCAGACGGAGTTCACTGTTAGTTATTCCTAAAATACCTAGAATGAGGTAAAATGTGCAGAGAAAATCCAGGGAGAATTTTAAAACGAAAATAATGATAAAAATAAACAACCCTTTAGGGGTTTTTTTCCTCCCCAAAATAAGGTCCCTAAAAGCTTATAAATTTCTTAGCAATTTAAATGATTGTGGTTGCCATCATTATAACCTAACCATAAATTAGTGTCATGGGCAAAACAAACAGAACTTGAAAAAAAGTAAGCACTTAAATACTGGTTAGGGCTAATTACTGCAGAGGATTAGAGCCTACTTGGGGGTTGGTAGGTGTGATACAGAGTATACTCATACTAAAAGCACCCTCAGAATCTTTGAAGAAGAACCGAAAAGGCGTTTAAGAATTGCAAAACCCAAGTTTGGAAGAAGCTTTGGAACACACACACACACACACACACACACACACACACACGCATACACACACAAGATCATGTGTGTGAAGGCCATGGAGATGAACAGTTTCCTTATTTACCTGTAGATTCACTGTTGTATAAAGTAGTTAACTGACTAGTTTTCCAACCAGGGAACTACGGAGGGATTAGCTAAGGAATTCTGGAATAATGATAGAGCATTAGGAGAAGTACTAGAACAGATCACAGGCTATAGACGGGGTGGAAGAGTGGATTCGCCCAAGATCTCAGGTCTAGAGAGTGAGAGCTGAGGCTGAAACTCACATCTTCTCAGAAGGTAAACTCCAAAGCAAATTGTATTGAACTGAACAGACTGAATTAAATGGAATTTTGGGGAAAAGACCAAATGGAACCTAAAGTGCCTTTTACACTAAAGGGCCAAATGAATGAAAACATGCAGGTTATGGTAGCTCTGCTGGGATTTAGGAATAATTGGGAATAGTTCCTGACAGTCCTGTTTCTAGGGGAAATTTTCACAGGGACGATAGCCTTCCATTACACTTAGAGGACAACATTAGCTTTTGAAGGATGGTCCGTTAGCATCCACCTACCAGGCATGCATGATACCTGGGGCAGCTTCTCCTGGATCATATGCTTGGAAGTGGGGAGAGGGTATGGTGCGTTACATCCTCTGCCCTTTTCTGAACATTATTTAGATGTGACATTAAAATTTCTACCTTTAACAATATCTCCCATGGAGCCTGCGAAAGATGCCAAGAGTGAGGCCTCCTTGCAGGTGCAATTGCCCTGAGTAGTCCAGTGAATTCCAGTGGCTGCTGACTCATCAAGGTAGTGGTTGCTGAAGGTTGGGGTGGCTGTGGCAATTTCTTAAAATAAGACAATGAAGTTTGCCACATTGATTAACTCTTCCTTTCATGAAATATGTCTGTATAGCGTGGATGCTGTTTGATAACATTTTATCCACAGTAGAACTTCTTTCAAAATTAAAATCAATTCTCTCAAACCCTGCCACTGCTTTATCAACTAAATTTATGAAAAATTCTAAATCCTTTGTTATCATTTCAGAAATGTTGACAGCATCTTCACCGAAAATAGATTCTGTCTCAAGAAACCACTTTCTTTGCTCATCCATAAGAAGCAACTCCTCATCCATTCCAGTTTTATCATGAGATTGCAGCAATGCAATCACAGTTTTAGGCTCCATTTCTAACCCTACTTCTCTTAATATTTCTACCACATCTGCAGCTGCTTTCTCCATTAAAGTCTTGAACCACTCAAAGTCATCCATAAGGGTTGAAGTCTTCTTCCAAACTCCTGTTAATGTTGATATTTTGACTTTCTTCAATGAATCACAAACGTTCTTAATGGTATCTAGAATAGTGAATCCTTTACAGAAGGTTTTCAATTGACTTTGTTCAGATCTGTCAGAGGAATCACTATCTATGGCAGCTATAGCCTTACAAAATGTATTACTTAAATACTAATAGTAAGACTTGAAAGTCGAAATTACTCCTTGATGTACGGGCTGCAGAATGAATGTTGTGTTAGCAGGCGTGAAAACAACATTCCATCTCCTTGTACATCTCCATCAGAACTCTTGTGTGACCAGGTGCATTGCCAGTGAGCAGTAATATTTAGAAAGGAATCTTTTTTTATGAGTAGTAGGTCTCAACAGTGTGCTTAAAATATTCAGTAAGCCATGCTGTAAACAGATGTACTGTCATCCGGGCTTTGTTGCTCCATTTATAGAGCACAGGCAGAGTAAATTTAGCATAATTCTTAAGGGCCCCAGGATTTTTGGAATTATAAATGAGCACTGGCTTTAACTTAAAGTCATCAGCTGCATTAGCCTCTAACAGGGGAGTCAGCTTGTCCTTTGAAGCTTTGAAACTTCTCTCTAGGAATGAAAGTCCTAGATAGCATCTTCTTCCAATAGAAGGATGCTTTATCTGTTAATACATTGAAAATCTGTTGTTTAGTGTAGCCACCTTCATCAGTGATCTTAGCTAAATCTTCTGGTTAACTTGCTGCAGCTTCTACATCAGCAGTTACTGCTTAACTCTGAACTTTTATGTTATAAAGATGGCTTCTTTCCTTACGCTCATGAACCAACCTCTGCTAGCTTCAAACTTTTCTTTGGCAGCTTTCTCATCTCTCTCAACATTCAAAGAATTGAAGAGAGTTAGGGCCTTGCTCTAGCTTAGGCTTTCGCTTAAGGGAATGTCATGACTGGTTTGCTCTTCTAGCCAGACCATTCAGACTAGACTTTCTCCATATCAGCAATAAAGCTGTTTTGCTTTCTTATTTGTGTGTTCACCGGAGTAGCACTTATAATTGCCTTCAAGAACTTTTCCTTTGTATTCACAACTTTGCTGACTGGTACAAAAGTCCTAGCTTTCAGCCTATCTGGGCTTTCAATGTACCTCCTTCATTGAGTCCAGTCATTACTAGCTTTTGATTTAAATTGAGGGACATGCTACTCTTTCTTTCACTTGAACACTTAGAGGCCATTGTGGGTTCTTAATTGGCTAAATTTCAATATCACTGATATTGAAATCAGGGAATAGGGAGGCCCAAGGAGAGGGAGAGAGATGGGGGAATGGCCAGTGAGTGTAGCAGTCAGAACACACACATTTATCAGTTCAGTTTGCTGTCTCATATGGGCATAGTTCGTGGTGCCCCAAAACGATTACAGTAGTAGCATCAAAGATTGCTGGTCACAGACCACTGTAACAAATACAATAATAATAATAAACTTTTAAATATTGCAAAAATACCCAAATGTGTCACAGAGACACGAAGCAAGCACATGTTGTTGGAAAAATGGCACCAATAGACTTTATCAACATGAGATTGCCATCAATCTGTAAAAAACACAGTATCTGCAAAGTTCAATTAAAGCAAAATGCAATCAAATGAGGTGTGCCTATACTCCATAAGTACAAAATATGTACTGGAACAAAGATTTAATACAAAAAAAAGGAGGCAAAATCTCTCAAAAATTTTTAAATACTGATTATGTGTTGAAACAAATCATATTGGGTTAAATATAACCTTAAAATTAATTTCATCTGTTTCTTTTAAAAAAGAATGTTTTTAGAGACAGGGTCTCTCTCTGTCACCAAGGCTGGAGTGCAGTGGCCTGATCGTAGCTTATTGTAACCTCGAATTCCTGGGCCTCAAGGTATTCTCCTGCCTCAGCCTCCTGAGTAGCTGGGACTGCAGGTGTGCACCACCACACTCGGCTAATTTAAAAAAATTTTTGTACAAATGGGGGTCTCACTATGTTGCCCAGACTAGTCTCAAACTCCTGGCCTTAAGTGATCCTCCCACCTTGGCCTTCCAAAGTGCTGGGTTTACAGGTGTGAGCCACCGCACCCGGCCTCATCTGTTTCTTTTTACTTTTTAAATGCAGCTACTAATAAACTTAAAACTACATATGTGGCTCATATTATATTTCTATTGGACAGTGCTATTATAGAATGTTGGCAAAAGGCTTTAATGAAGTAGAAGATGGGGGAAATTTCGAATGAGAAGATATAAGAATCCAGGAAGGAAATGATGTGGTCACTTGAGTACCTGTATGTACATTTTAGGAAAAAGTCTGTTAGAGTTATTAAATGTATAGCTGTATAAAATATCCTTCTGTTAAATCCATTAAGAGTTCATGCCCACTCAGCGACGCCAAAAAATACCCATTAAGAATGTATCGAATGAATATATCTCATTAATGCAATAGTTATTGAATGCCAGGCATTGTGTTTGACACTGGGGTTCAAAAACTTCATCCTTCTCCTTACATCTCAGGCCAGGATTAGTTCACCAATCACAGCAAAAGATAATGGGATTCTCCCATAGACCTGGGAGGAAGAGTCTGCCTTTCTTGAAATCAAGGCATCTCACCCTGATTCCTGAATAAAATCCAAGTTTATTCGCAGGGAATAAAGGAGACAATTGCTTTATACAACAATCAGTGTCTGCCAGTGTCCAGGTTAAAAGGGGAGTATACCTCACAGTCTTCATTTACATTCGATCAACGTCTTCCCAAAATCTTCAACCACAGATGTGAATTTTAGTCTTGCTGGCATAGAACCCTAATCACATGCATTTCATTTAGACTTAGGTAAGGAAAAAAATGGTTTCAGATTGTAAAAGGTGCATGTAAGCATATGGCCCCTTTTTTTCTCATTTCTTCTTAATGCTAAGACAACGGGTATACCTAGCACTTATTTTTCTATTAGAAGGGGAAAAGGAGAGTGGGGATCCTCAAGGCCCTTCTAAAAGACAGGATTTTCTTAGCTAGAATATACATATGATTACATTTATAAGGACACGTAATAAACCACTGCAAAGTTATGTTTTCTCCTGGTAACCGACTCAATGATAAAGTCCCTTTCGGCATGGACCAAAGTACAGGTCTATGACATTAAACACACTTGTCCCAAGTATATTAGCCCATCTTCGTAAGGCTCCTGAGAAGGCATCTTGGAAAATGGAAAAGAGAGAAGATTCCACCGAATTGCTTCAATCAACTTTCTTGCACAAGAATGAGGCACATTTAGTAATAGGTGGATGTGGACATAATTCATGCTAACCTTGCACATTTAATACTATTAATTCGTCAAAACTAATAATATTAATTCATTCAAAAATGAGATTAAACCCGGGCACCCCTTGCGGCCGTAATCCGTGACTGATGGCTCTGTGACGTCGGCAGCACAGCACGCCAGCAGAGCCCAGCAGAGCCAGCGGCCCACGTGTGACAAATTGCGATGGGAAACCACCCAGCAGCTCCTGTCTTCAGTTAAATCATCTTGGGGGGAAAAAAGGATTTCTTGTCTCTCTGCACACCTTGAATGTTATATTTTATAACAGCCAAACCAATGATTCATATTTAATGCCAACAGGGCAGAGTCACACAATTATTTTTCTAAACAGCATTTAATGGAAATCAGCAGGTATGAAGAGCCCAACCAGGCTCACAAAATGATGGTCACTGCAGTTGACTTTAATTTCTGACCATGTAAATCAGGTATAAGCATCCTTAAATGCAGGCGACTGAGAATGGTGCGACATGGTGCATGGCCTCACTCGGCATTAGGAAGGACACCCACTCGTCCCTTCTCTCACTCCCCTCTCCTGCTCAGTGGGCAATGTATTAACACTCATACCTACTTTCCTCCCATCTTTTCTCTACTGATGCATTCTGTAAACATTTCCTGAGCACCCGACTAGAGCCGGGCGTATGAAGATTGACAGGAAATGGCGATGTTTCCCGTGGAGGTCTTTGCTATTGAGAGGCACCATGGTGCAGGGAGAAGAGCACACAGACACAGCTCCAGCACCGGCTCCAGGACTAGTGGCCTGGCCTTGGACGACAAATCATTTAGCCTCTCTGAGCCTCCCTTTTCTCTTTGTAAAATGAAGGTCTCGACCTAAATGCTGATAACTTTGTGGCGAGAATGAACTGAAAAAAAACATATATGTACAACAATTAGCCAATGCCTGGCAAATGGTTATTATTTAATAAATAATAACTAACATTGTTTTTATTATTAAAGTACCCAGCAAAGTACCTGTGTGATGTAGACACTCAATAAATATTCAGTCCATTCTTTCACGTTATTTAGGGC
>RJWJ010009345.1:0-50288 GCA_004363605.1 Indri indri
TGCACACATACATGCACATGTTGGTGCATGCACATGATGTTTCTTTATTAATAAGTAGCAAACAGTATTTTTTCAAGTTATAAATTATTTTTTCAAATTATGTAAATATAATGAAAATTATATTTAATCATGTTGCTCAAACTCTCCAAAGACCACCTGTAACATTTAGATTGAAATCTGAAGTCCTTATCACGGCCACAAACTCTGAATGATCCACTTTTCTGTCCTTATTTGTTGCTATTCTGCTTGCGCAATCCTCTCTAGCCACTCTGGCCTGTTTGCTCCGTGTTTCCCTATCAAGCCCTTTACATTTGTTTTCTGTGCCCGGGATTCCCTTCTTCCTGATATTTTCATAGCTAGTTCTCTTGCTTCCTTCAGGTCTCAAATGACACATGTTCAAAAAGTGTTTCTTTGACCACCCTATGCAATCTAGCAGCAGCTCCTCCATGTTTCCTTATCCCCTCACTTTGAAAGAATGTTTTCCATTGGCCTTATTGTAACATATTACATTAAATATTTCTTAGAATATAAACCCTATAAGGGCAGGCATTTTAACTTTCTTGCTCACTGCTATATCACTAAGGCCTAGTACAGTTTTAGCACCTCTAGGGGTTTAATCAAGACTTGTTGAATGAATGGGTAAATGAATGCATGAATGAATGATTTGAGTTCTTTGTAGATTTTGGATATTAGTTCTTTGTCAGATGTATAGTTTGAAAATATTGTCTCCCATTCTGGAGGCTATTTACTCCATTGATTATTTCCTTTACTGTGCAAAACATTGAGTTTAACTAAGTCCCATTTATTTATTTTTATTGTTGCTATATTTGCTTTTGGGGTCTTATAAAGTCTTTGCCTAGGCCAATATCTAGAAGAGTTTTTCCTACATTTTCTTCTACAATTGTTATGGTTTCAGGTCTTACATTTAAGTCTTTAATCTATCTTGAGTTAATTTTTGTATATGGTGAGAGATAGAGATCCAGTTTCATTTTTCTGTATGTGGCTCTCCAATTTTCCCAGCACCTATTATTGAATAGAGGGTCCTTTCCCCAGTGTATGTTATTGTCTGCTTTGTCAAAAATCGGTTGGCGATAGCTATATTGTTTTATTTCTGGGTGCTCTATTCTGTTCCATTGGTTTATGTGTTTACCTTTACACCAGTAAGATGCTATTTTGGTTACTATAGACTTGTAGTATAATTTGAAGTCAGGTAATGTGATGTCTTGATATTTGTTCTTTTTGATTAGGATTGTTTTGGCTATTCAGGCTCTTTTTTAGTTCCATGTGAAGTTTAGGATTTTTTTTTAGATCTGTGAGAAATGACTTTGTTATTTTGATGGAAATCACATTGACTCTGTAAATCAGAAAGACAGCATGGACATGTTAACAACGTTGATATTTCCAATCCATGAGCATGGAATGTTTTTCCATTGGTTTATGTCATCTTTGATTTCTTTCATCAGTGTTTTGTACTTCTCCTTGTAGAGATCTTTCTCTTCCTTGATTGAGTTTATTCCTAGGTATTTTAGTTTCTTTGCAGCTATTGTAAATGGTATTAAGTTCTTGATTTGACTCTCAGCTTGACTGCTATTAGTATATAGAAATGCTATTGATTTGTGTACATTGATTTTGTCACATGAGACCTCACTGAAATTATTTATCAATTCTAGGAGTCTTCTGATGGAGTCTTTAAGGCTTCCTAGAAATAAGATCCTATCTTTGGCAAACAGGGATAGTTTGACCACTTCTTTCCTGGTTTGGATGCTGTTTATTTCTTTCTCTTGATTGCTCTGGGTAGGGCTTCCAGTACTATGTTGAACAGGAGTGGTGACAGTGGGCACCCTTGTCTTGTTCCAGTTCTTAAGGAGATTTCAACTTTTCCTCATTCACTATGATATTGGATGTTGGTTTGTCATATATGGCTTTTATTATTTTGATGTATATTCCTTCTATGCCTAGTTTGTTGAGGGTTTTATTTATGAAGGGGTGCTGGGTTTTGTTGAATGCTTTTTCTTTATCTATTGAGGTGATCATCGGGTCTTTGTTTTTACTTCTGTTTATGTGGCGAATCATGTTTATTGATTTGTGTATGTTGAACCATCCTTGTATCCCCGGGATGAAACCCAATTGATCATGGTGGATTATCTTTTTCATGTGCTGTTGAATTTAGTTTGCTAGTATTTTATTGAGGATTTTTGCATCTATGTTCATAAGGGATATTGGTCTGTAGTTTTCATTTTTGGTTGTGTCCTTTCCTGGCTTTGGTCTCTAGGTGACATTGGCTATGTAGAAAGAGTCAGGGAGGATTCCCTCCTTCTCAATGTTATGAAACAGTTTCAATAGAATAGGAACTTGTTCTTCTTTGCAGGTCTGGTAGAATTAAGCTGTGAATCCATCTTGTACAAGCCTTTTTTTGGTTGGAATATTTTTTATTACTGTTTCAATCTTGCTACTTGTTATTGGTCTGTTCAGGATTTCTATTTCTTCCCGATTCAGGCTTGGGAGGATGTGTGTTCCCAAAAATTTATCCATCTCCTCTAAGTTTTCTAGTTTGTGTGCATAGAGGTTTTCATAGGAGTCACAAATGATATTTTGTAATCCTGTGGTATCAGTTGTAATGTCTCCTTTTTCATTTCTGACTGAGCTTATTTGAATTCTTCTATTTCTGGTTAATCTAGTTAGAGGTCTATCAATTTTGTGTATCTTTTCAAAGAAGAACCATTTTGTTTTGTTGATCCTTTATATTGTTTTCTTGGTTTTCATTTTGTTCTGCTCTCAGCTTTGTTATTTCTTTTTTTTTTTCTTTTGTCTTTTTTCTTGAGACAGAGTCTTACAGTGTTGCCCAGCTAGAGTGCAGTGGCATCATCATAGCTCAATGTAACCTTATACTCCTGGTCTCAAGCAATCCTCCTGCCTCAGCTGCCCACATAGCTGGGACTACAGGCATGCATTACCACATCTGGCTAATTTTTCTATTTTTTGTAGAGATGGGGTCTTGCTCTCACTCAGGCTGGTCTTGAGCTCCTGACATCAAGTGATCCTACCGCCTCAGCCTCCCAAAGTGCTGGATTACAGGTGTGAGCCACCGTGCCTGGCCTACTATGTCTTTTCTTTTGCTAGCTTTGGGCTTGGTTTTTCTTTTTCTAATTCCTTGAGGTAACACTAGGTTGTTAATTTGTGATCTTTCTGTCTTTTCCATGTAAACACTTAAGGCTATGAACTTCCTCCTTAGCATTGCTTTGTTGTATCCTATAGGTTTTGGAAGCTTGTATCATCTTCATCGTTTAGTTCAAAAAATCTTTGGATTTCCATCTTAATTTCATCATTGACCTTAGGACCATGCAGCAGCAGGTTGTCTAATTTCTATGACTTTGTGTAGATTTGAGAGTTCCTCCGGAATTGATTTGTGGTTTTATTCTACTGCGGTCTGAAAAGATACATAGTATGATTTCAATTTTCCTTAATTTGCTGAGACTTGTTTTGTGGGCTAACTAACATATGGTCTATCTTAGAAAATGTCCCATGTGCTGATGAGTAGAATGTATATTCTGTAGTTTTGGGGTAGAATGTTATGTAAATGTCTGTTAGCTTCATTTGTTCTAGTGTCCCATTTAAGTCCAGTGTTTCTTTGTTGATTTTCTCCCTTGATGATCTGTCTAGGTCTGTCAGTGGAGTATTGAAGTCCCTAGCCATTACGATGCTGTTGTTTATTTCCTGGCTTCGATGTAGCAGTATTTTATCTATAAATATGGGACCTCCTGTGTTATGTATATATATATTTAGGGTTATTATATCTTCTTGCTTAATTGCTCCCTTTATCATTATGTAATAATTGTCTTTGTCCTTTATTTACCATTGTTGATTTAAAGTCTATTTTATCTGATATGAGAATAGATACTCCTGTTCACTTTTGGTTTCCATTCATGTGGAATATTTTGTCCATCCCTTTATCTTGGGTCTATGAGAATCCTCCTGAGTTAGATGGCTTTCTTGGAGACAGCATATATTTGGCTTGTGTTTTTTCATCCATTCAGTCAATCTATGTCTTTTAAGCAGAGAATTAGACTATTTATGTACAATGTTAGTATCAATATGTGAGAAACTGTTCTGTCCATCATGTTGAATGATACCTAATTGCTTTGCTTTCTCCCTAGCATTACTGTTTTATAAGAGCTGTGAGCTTTAACTTTTAGACATTAACAGTCAATAACAACTATTACCACATAAAATTACATTCTGGGAGCTGAAGAGAAAAAAATCAGAGGCTTTATATGTGTGAGAGAAATTCTTAAAGTATAATCAAGGGTAGGATAATCTGCTGGGGAGATAGCCTGGACCTCAGACATAGTTGGCACTCAATAGAGACCTGGAGTTCTAGAAGCAGAGACTTCAATATTTGGAACCTTAACTTAAAGGAATACCTTTTCTTCTTTTTTGTTATCTTCATTTTGAAGAAGCTGCACCTGAGAATTTGAGCAACATCATAAGGGAATTTGGAATTTCTCCAATTGCTTAGCATTTTCATTTCTCCATTATTAATCATGTTTAAGTTAGGCATCGAAAGCTTCTATCAGAACAGTATGCATATTCCTGATTATGGAAAGCTATGTTTCCTCTACTAATTAAGGTGTTGTCCTCTAATTGCCTTGATGTGTGAAATGTATTTAATCCTGTATTTTTAATTTAATTATAGGAGTCTTTTCCTTGAGGCCCTACAGTTTGACATTGTGAAGTCCCGGCATGCTCTCTGTCTAGCGCAATGTTGTTCAATGAGGAGATGTTGGTCCAGGGTACAAAGTTTCAGTCATGCAGGATGAATACATTTTAGAGATCTAATGTATAGCATGGTGACTATGGTTAATACTGTATTGTACTCTTGAAATTTGCTAAGAGAGTAGATCTTAAATGTTCTCACCACACAAACATACAAAAGTTGAGGTGATATGATATGGCAATCAGTTTGATTATGGTAATCATTTCACAATGTGTACATGTATGAAAACATGTTGTACACCTTAAAGATATAAAATTTCTACTTGGCAATTATACCTCAATAAAACTGTGGGGAAAAGAATTTTCTGCAATGATAGATACGTCTTATATCTGCTCTGTCCAATATAGTAACCACTAGCCACAAAGGGCCATTAAGCACTTGAAACATTGCTCATGTGACTGAGGAATTCAAATTGAAATTTATTTAATTTTAATTAACTTAAATAGCCACATGTGGCTAATAGCTAATACAATGGACAGTGCAGCTCTAGTGTCTAGCCAGAATAAAAATCAATTTCAGGTTACCTTTCAGTCTGTTCTTCCTGCTGAATTCTTGTCTTCAAACACAGCTTTTACCTCTGTAAAATTATGTGATTCTTTTCTCCTCTTACCTCTTTCAGTTAACTTTCTGCCATCACTTGTTTCTCAGCATTTTCAACCATTGCCTGCTTGCTTCTAGCAGGAATTTCAAAATTGATTTATTGGACCATTTTCATAGGAGCATCATTTTCCCAACTTCTTTCTATATTTAGAAAATTAAAGTAGTAGTTTGTAAAAGGTGTTTCTTTTCATGTTTGTTGTTAATACAAAGTATTTCCCAAAATGTGGAGCATGTGCCCCTGGTGGCACAAGAGACAATTTTAGGTGGTACAGTGTGAAGCATTTACATAATTACACTACTTATTTTTATTTTAATGGGTATTAGAAAAATGTGATTAGCACTTCAAATGTGTAATTTCGTGGATATTTTTTCTCAACATGAAGCTAAAGTAGGCATTTACATTTTAAAGAGTCATTTAAAATAATATTAAGTAAATAGTAGTAGAGGTGGAACACAGATATAACAGAATTTATTAATTTACTTAAAAAATAGCTGAACTCTGGGAAAGCAGTTGTTAAGTAAACTTCCATATCACCTTCATCCCATGCTCTTCCCTCACATTCCCTGACTTCCATCCTCGTGACCCCACTGTGCACTTCTTCTCCATCAAGCCTCTGTGAATTGGTTACTTCTGCCAGGAGTGACCTTCTAGTCTTGACCTCTCACTCTGCACCAGGCAAAATTCTATGCAGGCCTCAAAGCCAGATCATCCTCAGAGAAATCATCCCTGCAAGCTCTTCTTCCCTGATTCTTTCATAGAGCGAATCATACCTAGCTTCTTATCTTCCTCATGTGTTATTCATTCTTCCAGTGCAGTGCCTATCACATGACAATTTGGTTGTATATAGATCTGTTTTATTCACTGAACTGAGAATTATTTGAAAGCAGAAACACTTTTCTTTTTCCTAAGAGGTGTCATCTTTATTTTGTCCTAAAGTACAGAACATAGACTTTATTAATAATCTCTATCCAAGATCAACTTTATAAAGTAAACACATTATGAAAATATAAAATTTTAATATCTCCTAACCATAAGCTTTTATAAAGTAGCTGGTATGTATAGTGCATTGCACAAGGGACTGGATTAAAAATTATTAATATGTCAATTCTCCTCACATTCATTAAAATGGTCACTACTAAAATAAAGCAAAAATAACAAGTGTTGGCGAGGATGTAGAGAAATTAGAACCATTGTGCACCGTTGGTGGCAATGTAAAATGGTACAGTTGTTATGGAAAACAGAATTAAAGTTCCTCAAAAAGTTAAAAATAGAATTGCCATGTGGCCCAGAAATCCCACTTCCAGGTATATATCCAAAAGAACTGAAAGCAGGATGTCAAAGAGATATTTGCACACACATGTTTATATCAGCATTATCCACAACAGCCAAGAAGCGGAAGCATCCTGCATGTCCGTCAGTGGATGGATGAATAAAGAAAACGTGGCATGTACATACTGTGTAATATTATCCAGCCTTATAAAGGGAAGAAACTCTGACACATACTATAACATGGGTGAACCTTGAGGACATTACACTAAGTAAAATAAATCAGTCACGAAAAGACCGTATGGTTCCACTTACATGAAGCTGCATTAGCCCATTTTGTGTTACTATGAGAGAATACCTGAAGCTGGGCAATTTATAAAGAAAAAATGTTTATTTGGCTCCCAATCCCGATGGCTGGAAAGGTCAAGATTGGGCATCTGCATCTAGTGAGGGTCTCAGGCTACTTCCAGTCCTGGTGGAAAGCGAAGGGGAGCAGGTGTGTGCAGAGAGCACGTGAAGAGAGAGAAGCAGGAGAGTGCGAGTCAGTGTCTGAATCAGTTGTGTACCTTAGAATCGATCACAGTGCCTGGTACATAGTAAACGTTTAAGAAATGTTCATCAAGGGACACACCCAGGTTTTAATTTCAACTTAATTATGCGAAGACAGTTTTTAAGTACTCCTCTACCCCTCTCTTCCTCTCACATTTATTACATTTGCAGTCAACCTCTGGCTGTACTAGACTGATAAATACTCACGAAAGCAAGTTACCTTTAGTATTTGCCAAAAGGAAACAAATAAATACGTGAGGAAAAAATTACAAAGCTTTCCAAATCTAAAACAAAATGAAAATTTGGAATTACTTTCACCTCTGCTACCAAAGAGTTTCTAAAGTAAGAATTTAACTTATTCAAACAATGCAGGCTAAAATAACCTGCTTTATTTAAAAAAAACAAGTTGTTTTGGCTTGAATTGTGAAGTTTGTCTATGCTGATTTCCTTCACTAAGTAATTGCTGAACTCTCTTTTTCACAGTGCCTGGTTAGCTGCATTACAAATATACTATTGCATAGCCCTTTGCCATCAAGGTTAGACAATAAGATATGGGTAGAGAACATCTGAATGCAATCAAGTTTCAATAAGCCTCCTTATGTGAATAAGTCATTTAGTTATGTCTAGAATAATAAAAATATGCAAGATAGCCAGGGCTTATAGGAATAATTTCTGTTTAAATAAAAAGTTAACTGCATTATTTTCTAGAGAGTTCTTGGCCTTTTCTTAAAGTGTTTTCTAGCTTGGATTGGCAATATATTTGTTCAGGAGATATTTCCTTTCCTTTTAGCTTTTTCTCTCTAATCTTAAGTGAGGTCTAGTACATAAGGCCTAATTCTATCTATTTTTTTATATGTTAATGGTTTTTTAATATTTGACGCCAATATTTTTATGAAGAAATAAAACAGTACATACATATTCAAAGCCCTCCCCGCCCCAAGATAACCTTGGTATATATCCTTCCTGTGTCTATTTTTGTTATCTTATTACATATAATTATATCCATAAACAAAATACATTGCTTCAGATTGTGTTGAAATTTTTTTTTAAACATCATCTGATTTTAAGAATGTGTAGGATAAATTCCTAAGGCCATTTCTTCATTATCTGTCAGTTATTTGACAAATATGTATTGCATGCCCAATACTGTACTCAGTGTTGGGAAAGAAGCTACACGTGGCAAGGTAATTTAGCTAATGGAGCTCACAGTCCACAAAGAGACATTAAAAAACTGATACTGTGTTTGGTGTATTTAGAGAGGGCTGTGGTTGCACTGACGAGGGCAACTAACCAGGCTATGGAGTCAAGGATGATTTCCTGGAGGAGGTAATTTATGAGATCATTCTTAACAATAAGTAGGTGTTAGCTAAATCAGGAAAGGAGGCAAAGACCATTCAGAGTGAGTAATATTTGGGAAAGCCCAGAGGCATGAAAAAGCACTACATAGTAGGGGAATTGAGTGTTCTGTTTGGTTGAAGTACACACTAGGGAATGGGGGTTGGCAAATGGCCAGAACATGAATGAGGCTTCCACTTAGCTAAGGGATTTGACCTTTATCTTGAAAGCTGATGGAACTATTGAAGGGCTGATAGGAAAGGAAGTGACAAGGTTAGTTTTGTGTTCTTGACAAAGCTCTTTTGTGGGAGCCCAATTCAGAGATCATTAGAGTGATCAGACAGAGACATGACAAGAACTTGGACAGGCTTGTGATGTGATGGGATGGAGATGAATGGGAGAAGTTTTTAGGAGATAATACTGCAAGATGTAGTGACTGTGGGGTGAGTGAGGAGCATAGTGTAGGCAACTCCCGGAGGCTGGGATTAATGTTATTCACCAAGCCAGGTGTCAACAGCAGGAGAAGGAGGTCAGCAGGAGAAATATGATACCACAGTGTTTCTGATGTGCTTTGGGGGCATCAAGTGTTTGGATTAGGGATTATCAGAGAGTTCTGAAACATAAATAGAGAAGGTCCCTGGAAGTAGCAAGTGACAACTGGAGCCATAGAGGTGGATGAGATCACCCATGGATTGTGCATTGAATGAAATAAGTAGAGGGCCAAAGTTGAGGCTTTGGATGAAACCAACAGTTAAGAGGCAATTGGAGGAGGAAAAAGCACATAGAAAAGATGGGGAACTAAAGAGGTGGGAGAAAACAAGTGAAATGTTCTTTCAGAAGCAGAAATAGATCAGGAGAAGGTCAACAATACCAAATATTGTAGTATGTTCAAGTAACATGAGAACAGAAAAAAGTCCATTGGTGTGATGGCTAATTTTATGTGACAACTTGACTGGGCTAAGGGATGCCCAGATATCTGGTAAAACATTGTTTCTGCGTGTACCTAGGAGACGTTTCTGGAAGCAATTAGTATTTAAATCAGTAGACTGAGTAAAGAAGATGTGTCCTCACCAATGTGGGAGAGCATCATCCAATCCACTGAAAGACCAAACAGTACTAAATGGTGAGGACATCAGAGGTCCTGATTCTCAAGCCTTTGTCCTCAGAGTGCATACTTATTTGCATTCTGTGGTTCATGAAAATTAAAAAAGATCACTCAGTAGGCTTGTGTGTTCTCTTTCAGCAACATTCAGCGGCTAGGTATGTGCACAGAATAGGTAGATAAATGGATTAAGCCAGGTAGAGTTTTGTTAGGTAGATGAAGGGAATTAACATAATTTGAAAAAGAGTGATTGTAATAATGGCTCATGGAGTCTAAATTTGGTAAAGATACAATTGAGAACTTGAGAGGAAGTCTTGATGAGGCCAGTGAAATGCTAGAGTGAAAGTACTAGAGGTGATGGTCGGAGGATGGGATTTTGATACAGATATTTCAGAGGGGACTCAGTTTGTTGTGAAGGACCATGGAAGTGAAGGAAGAGTTGAAGGGAAGATCACTGGAGCCAAGGAAAACCTCGGTGCTGGGTGACACAGGCATTATTTTAGGACTGGATCAACACGCAAGTGGTTAATAATCCTCACAGTGTCTTCTGACCTTGACAAAACTCAGCTCTAACTCAACTTGACATGGGAAAGAGCCATCTTCAGAAAGGCTTCTGGCTTCTATTAAGTTTATCTTCAAGGAGAGGATATGGAATGCATACGTCTGAGTCAGAAAATAAGAAACTGGCATCAGGCACAAAGTTAGGAGTTCACTTTGGTTTCTAGGTAAACAAAAATAACACGAATATATTTTTGTATATTTATTGGTAAGAATAGGTAAAATGCTCTAAAAATAAGGTCAATTTAGAAATACATGAGAAATTATTACTGGGTTGGAGGTAGACTATTCACCTTTTTAATGTTCTACAATTCAATGTTTAAAGATATCCGATATTTAATAACTTATTCCCATTGACTTTAAACAGCCCCATTGACTTGTATAAGCCTAAAGAGAAAAGGGAAATCTACTACATCCAGCTGAATGAATAAAATCAACCACATTTAACTTTTGATTTGTAAGGTGAAAAAAAATACCATGTTTACTATCTTCCTGTCTTCCCCTACCTTGCTGACAAAGGATGTTAACTAGAAAATGATGGCTCATTGTTTTAATAATACTCTATCATTTTATGTCAACTTAAAATACAAGAAAATGTTTATTGACTTATAGCTGAATTTATCTATTGTGAAATTGAAGGTTTATCACTGAAGAAAAGAGAGATATTTCTAGAGCATGGAAGAATAATTAGCAAATTAATGAGTCCATTTGTAGATTTACTGTTACAATTATTTGTTAGCCTGAATAACAAACTCTTCCAGCTCTGGCTATCAACCCCTCATTTTCTCCCTTAGCTGCAACCTCCTCAGAAAGGTACCTTAAAAACACCAAGGACTCAGTGGAGGAAAGACATGTGTCAGGGTTACACTTCTGTATTTTCCTTTCTTTTTTATAAATGTTAATTTTTTTAAAGCTATAGCTGCACATGGTTTAAAGAGTCAAATAATTCTTCAAGGTTTGTTAAGCAAAACAGCAGTGCTCATCTCTCTTCACGATTTCCCCCTTTACTAGAAGCAATCACTTTCCATTGTCTTCGTTGATTCTTCTATTGATTTCTCACTATGGCAGCTGTGGGTTTAGCTTTCTTTTTTCCTGTCCCCAAAGATACATATATATCATTTTATCCTGTCAAATGTAGTTAAATATAGTTAAACATTTATTTAGATCAAAATTTAGTGTCTATGTTGTTATGGCTCAGCAAACACTACTCAGCTTAGGCAATTAGTGAACTATGATTATTTTTCATCTCCTGCCTAAACAACTCTTGGTTTTTACTAGAGTTAATAATTATCATTTTCTGAAAAATTTTTTTACATGTCATTAAATTCACCTGTAAATTCTCTACCACTTGTCTAAATTCACTCTCAAGAAGTTAAGATGCACCTGGTATCTATATCTATCTATATAAAACCAATTTCATGTCCTTAAAGATCTCTCTCCTGGAGTCTTCTGACATTTCCTCAATGTGAATTATTTGTCCTTTATTACTTGTACACACCTGTAGTCTTGAGATTTCCCATTATCATCCCAAGTATTCCCTTTGCTTCTCTCCTGTGTTGGAGCTCCCTGTTCCCATTTCTCTTTCTTCACTTACTCTCTGGTTTTGGTACAGCACATCAACAAGTAGCTTCCTGATAAAGGGTGCATGGGAGAGAAATATTTTGAGACCTTGCATGTCTGAAAATATCTTTACCTACCCTTATATACTGTTTTGACAATTTGGCTGGGTATAAAATCCTAGAATGAAAATAATTTTCCTTCAGAATTCTGAAGACTACTTCACTGTCTTCTAATTTCCACTGTTGCTATTAAGAAGACCAAAATCATTCTGGTTTCTTTTCCTCCTCTCTGGAAGCTTGAAGAATTTTCTTTTGTCCCCAAATTATTGAACTTTCATGATAATATATTCAGTGTGGTCTACTTTAATCTGTTGTTCTTGGTTCTATCAGACTGTCAACTCATGTTTTTCATTCTGAGAAATTACTGAATTTATTTCATTGAGGTTTCCTTCCTTCCATTCCTATGTTCTGTTATATGGAACACCTATTTTTCAAATGTTGGGCTTCCTTGACTGATTTTCTTACCTTTTTCCCATCTCTTTGGGTTTTTTTTCCTGATTTCTTTGAGATTTCATCACCTTTATCTTGAAAATCATCTGTTGAGTTCTTCATTTCTCCTATTGAAACCTATTGCATAGTGCTTGTTTCTCTGCTCTGTACATACTTTTCATGTCCACTAACACCACTTATAGACTATCTGCATTGATAATGAGTGATCACTGAAGTTCTGTGCTTTGACATCCCAATTATTTTATGCATTTTGGATGTAAATTTAAAGACTTACCCAATTACTCCTCTTCCTTTTCCCCTCTTCACAAATTTCTCACAGTTTTGCTTAGCTTTCTTGTATTTAAGTTCAATTATGTGAGTCAAAACCCTAAAGCTCTATTATTGTAGAGGCCATGCATTCAGTACTGCATGTTGAATAGATTCAACCAGACTTAGGAGAGAGAGAAAAAGATTAAGAGAATGACACAGGGAAAGCATATGAGCCACTGGGCATTTGCAGCAGCACAAGCAATTCCAGGCAACTGTTCAGCAATTTGGGAAGGATCATCAGTCACCTCTGGAGCATGACTCTGAAGCTTTTCTCCAATACAATGCACAGGTGCAGTCTATGCAAAACAGATGAGTCAAAATGCCTGGTGACTGAGGTCTGAAACACAGGCCAAATTCTACTCTTTCCTGCCTGAGTGGAAATGTCTTAAAAATGAGCAACACTGAAGAAGGTGTAGCTGATAGCCAACTTTGGCTTCCTTAAGGAATTCAACAGAACTAGCATGTGTCTGAAGAAAAACTCAGGTGATGTAACGGTTGGAGTGGCAGAATTTTTTGTGGAATGGAAATTTTGCAATAGCATTGTGCCACTAACCACAACAGGTAAGGGAGAGGGAAGCTGAGCAGTAAGTGTGTCCCTGGAACCCACATGCCACCACTAAAAACTACATAAAGATTCCCAAACTATTCCCTTCATCCCTTTTCCTTCTGGTCATGAAGGATGGATTTTTGAGGCCAGGAAGACAGATAAGACCCTTGCAGCAGGAAAGGGGAAACTATCCTTTCCTGCATCTTTTCTGTTAAATTCCATGTCAGACACACCGTTATGAGACTTTCCCTTTTGACACATTTCCATATTCTCAAGTGCTACTTAGTTACTTTTTAATTTTTATTTTAGAGATAGGGTCTCGATATGTTGCCCAGGCTGACCTCCAATTCCTGTGCTCAAGAGATCCTCCCCCCTCAGCCTCCTGAGTAGTTGAGACTATGGGTGTATGCCATCACGCCTGGTGATTAGCTTCTTCTTAAGAGATGAGCATGAAGCACAGAATCAGAGAATAAGAAGGGATCTGATGCTGTATCCCCCTATAAATGGAGTAACAAAAATATAAGGCTTGAGACTGCTTCGAGGTCTTTTCTTACCAGCAGGATTGAAATTTTACATCTCTTATCCCGTTCTTCTCTTATCTTGATTTTCTCCCTTCCTGATCTCAGTGGAGATTTAGATCATTTGGATTCAGTAGTCCCTCTAGAGAAATGACCAGATGCAAATGCAGACATTGAAGTGCAGACACAGCACTGAGTTGTGATGTGCCAAAAACATTCAAAGGGAAGCAAGCCAAATGTGAAGGAAGAGGGCACTGAAGCAACCAGTCATTCAAGGCAGACACCTGAAATTACCATAAATGTTGTTTTAATAGAGAGACTTCTACCATTACTCCCTGCCAGGTTCAGCTGAAGTGTACTTTATTCATGTCAGTTACATTTGGTGGGTCCCCTAAGGGCAAACTCATCGTGGACTATTGGAATTTTAATTTCCATGAGGTTACAAGCCTTGGTCCTATTTGTAACAACTCTTCAGAGCGTCCTGCGCAAATCTGAGGTGGAAAAATAAGAGAACAAAAGATTGTTGAGAAAGAATGGGACAACGTGTTAATTATAAAAAGGGAAATGTTCTAATTTGGAGTTTTTTTTTTTGTAGAAAGAAACCTCAGGGATATTTCAGGTAGTAACCAGGTTTTACATATAGATTGGAAAGGTTTTGTGAATACCTGTTTTCTCAAATTTTTGAAGATAAAAAAAGGACTCCTAACATTGTTAAAGTGATGGGAGCTTACTTGTTAACCGAAAAATTAATCTCATCTTTTTATCCTCCCCTATCCCTTTTCTCTTCAGTTGAGAAGACAAGCCATTCCTTGTTTTGAATGTTATTTTCTCTCCAATTCCCTCCCACACCTCGTGGCAAATCCTATCACCACTATTTTTAATTTGCTGCTTTCCAGGGCATTTGGATTCAGTGGCGGTATCAGCACGTCTTAGTGTGAACAAACCTACCTATTAAACTTACCCAGGGAAATTAACTCCCCCATACTGCACTGAAGTGGAAAATTTTAAAAAATGCATTTCCTTTTTCAATGCAAGGTCCCTATCCAAGCAGTCCAGAATAAAGGAACATTTGAAAATCTTTTAAGAATCAATTATTAATTGGGATCTGGATCAATAGGTATAAGAGATAACTGGGACAGAGAGCCAGTTTCTTTTGGTAGACATATAATCCTGTCCAGGTCCAAGATTTCTGTGGCAAATACACAGGGTTTTCCCTTTCGGAGGCGGGGGACTATTACAGGAGCCGTTAGGCTCCCCTGCTGGGTGGTTTACCTCATTTAAGTCTTACAACATCCCTGGGAGAAAGACACGAGTACAGTAGTCCCGTTGCACAGAGGAGAATGCTTTAGAATTTAAGTAAATTGCTTAGGGTCTCTCGGCGAATAAGTTTTAGACGTGCCACTGGAACTCAAATCTGCCTATGTTTCTTTCGCAGCGCTACATTGCCCAAACAGAGACGTTTTGAGTTGGTGTGATATGCTTTTCCCAGTTCCCAGAAGAGATTCTTTGTGAGAAGTTGTTTCCCTCCCATTTTCTTCAGGCTATTATGGTAAGTGTAGTTATAATAGGAGACTCAGTCTGGATTTCTAATCTTGGGCCAGCACCTGTCTCGGCGGCGTCCTCTCGCTGCTGTCCCAAGCAGGTGGTGCTGGATTCCGCGGTGCTTTTGCAGGAGCGAGGAATCCCCGCCAGAGGGAGGATCTATTCTCAGCTTCGCTCGAAACAAAACAAAACAAAACAAAACAAAACAAAACCCAAACCAAAACAATCACCACAACCTAGACCCTGGGCCTCTGTGGACTAGGGAGAAGAGGGTCGGGGGCAATAAAGCACCTCGGGAGCGCCCTCTGGCGACAGCAGAGTGCGGGGAGGGGGGCCCTCCCGCTCTCCCCCCGCGCCGCCGCCGCCGCCGCCGCGGCGCCCCCGCCCGGCTGTCCTGGTTCACTCTCGGTCTCTCACTCCCTGAGACACAGACGGCAGCTTTCCGAGCGAGTGGGGGACAGGCTGCCGCCGCTCGCCCCGAGAAGACCCGGGCACGGGGAGAGAAGGCAAAGCCGGGAGCCCCATCCTCCCTGTCCGCGGGGTTCCCCGAGCCGACGGGCAGCTCCGTGCGCCGGTGCGACACCCTTCGCAGCCACTTCACGGGGCGTGCCAGGACTTGGGGACGCGGCTCAGGAAGAGCCAGGGCGGGAGGCGGCGGCGGCACAGGAGCGAGGGTGCGCGCACTGGGACTGGAGAGGAGTGAGTGGCCGGCTGGGTGGCGGCGGCCGTAGCCGCGGGTGCCTCCCCGCCTCGCCGCTTCGCAGGCAGCACCGCCTCCCGGGCCCCGGCCGCCCGGCCGGGTCCTCTGCGTGTTCCCGGGCCCGGAGCCGGCGCACGATGCGCCCGGCTGCGTTCTGATCGCCGCCGCGCCTCCGCCTTCGCCGCGATGATCCCCCCCGAGCCGCCGCCGCAGCAGCTGCAGCCGCCGCCGCCGCCGGCCCCGCCGAACCATGTGGTGACCACCATCGAGAACCTGCCGGCCGAGGGCGGCAGCGGCGGCGGGAGCCTGTCCGCCTCCTCCCGGGCTAGCTTGCGCCAGAGGATCCGCAAAGTGCTGAACAGGTGAGTGGTGGTGCCGCGCGAGGGCGCGGAGGCAGGGGCTGCGGGCGCCCGGCCCGGGGTCCCCTCTGTCCCTCGGGTGGCCCGGAGGTCCTTTGTAACTGGGTCGCGGCTTGGGGAGACCGGGGAGATCGGACGACCACGCGCTCAGCGGTGGCGGAGAGGCCGCGGAAGCTTTGTCCCGGCGAGGGGAGCCCCGGAGTGCCGGAGCTGCGGCTCGTCCGAGGAGGGAGTTGGGGAGAGGCGGGGTTTTGCGCACCTGGCTGCCCTGTGTGTGTCCGCACTCACAACCTCGCACACGCGTGTTGCCTCACTTTCCTTTCCCACTCCTACCCCAGCTTTGCGCTCGGGGACCAGAGGGGACGCGGGGACATAGCCGGGGCGGAGGCGGGAAGGCGCCGGGCTGCGGAGATGGCGTGGAAGTCTCCAGCCTCGCGCTGTCGCCCGCCCCGCCCCGCCTCGTAGGCTCGGACCCGTCACTGGGGGATGGGGTCGCAGCGACAGCCCTGGCGGGAGGGAGGTGAATCCACTTCTGCTGCCTGACGCTCCAGTCGCCGCTTCAGCTCTTGGTGGCTGGGAGCAGGGCAGAGGCGGCTAGAGGCCTGGAACAGACCCACGCAAAGTGCAGAATGTTGCGGGAATGGTGTGAGAAGGAGGCGCCCAGCTATTCCCAAGCGTGCTAAAGCCGGAGGAGGCGGACGCCGATCGCAGGCGCTCCAGTGCTGGAATCTGCGTAGTGGATCGATTAAGGACCGAGGCTTTTTAGGTTTAGGACCCGCGTTAACGTGAAAATGGGGGCCGCACTGGCGACATCCCTGACTCAACTGTGATGTGAAAGGGACTCTTTCTACTTAATTTGAAATGTTTGATGAGCTGACACATAAAAAAATCGCATAGGGAATGGGTTTTGTGTGGTTTTATTTGGGTGCATGGGCTCTTTTCGACGCATCTGTGAGGGTAACTCTTCTGGTCGCTCCGTTCATACAGGTTTCTGTGTGGCACTGTTTTGGGTAGCAGCGATTCCCCAAGGAATTCACATGGACCTGTCTGGGCTGGGTGGGTGGGGGGCTTAAAGCTGTAGTGGGAGCACAAAATATGTGCATAAATAGGAGCTTGAAAAATACCCTCATTTTGGGAGTATGGTTTAATTTAGTTATATCAAATCCCAAACCATTCAACAATCCCTGTGAAGACTTAACGTGTATTTTACTTGTGGGTACCTCTGTATGTTTCCATTTATTATCAAACAAGAAGAAATTCACTCCGAAGGGAGACATGAGTTGGTAATATTATAGAAAGTCAGGTCTTTCCCTTGTAGCTTGAAGTAACACTTTCCAAAATATTGCGTTTGAAAGATAATGAGCAGAGTAAATCAAGAAGATGCTGGCTCATTACATATCATGTGGGTTTCCTATTCTTTATGAATACCTATGGGGTTTTTTTTGAACGGCAAATTCCTTGACGTTGGCTTTAAATTTTTAAGCAGAGTATGCTTTTAATTATTAATTTTTTGTAATCAAACTAGAAAAAACTGGCATAATAGTTCATTTATCTTTGCTTAATTATAAGTTATTATTGATTCTATGCAGGATATTTCTTGATATATAATGAACCTTAGGGACCAGAATAACAAGATTAGTGAGGTAGGAGTGAGGGGACTCCGGCTGTCCTCATATCTCTGCCCATAGCTTGCCATGGAGCTTGCAGCAGAGCCTTTATCTCCTCGGGTTTGGGGTTCTTCATTTGTAAAATATGTTTAATAATACAGTACTTGTCTTACTTCTCCTATGATGATTTTGAAAATTAGATAATGCTGAAGAAAACACTCGGAAAAGTGTAAAGCTTTACACTCATTCATTTATTCAACCCATTTTTTTGTTGTCTAAGGTGAGTCTGAGCTTGTGGGAGCAACTTAGGCAAATACAGTGAAGTCATGATACGTTACAGGTAGAACTTTGTGCTTTGCTTTGCCTTCTGAAATCTGTGATATGAGTTGTACTATTCCTAATGTGCAGAGGAGGAATTTAGACTTAGTTTGGGTCAATGGCATTTCATCTCAGGTACGTCTATGGTGGAACCTTAGGGTTATGGCCTTCAGACTTAAACTAAAACAATTATTTATTAGTCTTTCAAAGTTCTCCAGAATTTTCAACATAATATTTTGTATTGAGTAGCCGGCTTTTCCTTTTCCTTAAAGGATAATATTTCTTTTGAGAAAGTACATTTTTAGTAAGGAGATTGAAAAAAATCTGAACAAATTTTAAAATCTCAGTGGCATAATTTCTTTAGCATGCTGATAGGCATGACCTTTGTGTCATTATTATGTCAATAACAGAGAGCATTAATAGTGGCTGTGGAATGATTTAGCTCTAAGTAAAAGTAAGGATGGAATTTTAGAGCTTCTGTGCAGTGCTTAGGTGTGGCTCCCCTCTAGTTTGAACCCTCATGGTGCGTTAGACTTGTTAGCATGGCTATAAGGCAGGCTCATTGGGGTCTAATCAAAAGCATCTTTGTTCATTTTCAAAACACGCAAGATCTGCTCATTTTTGCCTTTTTTTGGCCCATTTTCTTCTTCTTTCTTCCTTAATATTTGCCCTCATTGCCCTGTCTACTCATTGTCTTTAGTTATTTCCTTTCCTCTGCCCCAAGCATGCAGCATCTTACCTCTTAGCAGAAAGCAGTTGCAAATCTGGAAGCTAGGACCCCATATAAAAGCAGAAAGTAGTTGCAAATCTGGAAGCTAGGACCCCATATAAAAAATATCCCTCCAACTTTGGGCATGCAGATTTATTGTTAGCAGCATTCTAATACTATGAGCTGATTGGGGTGGTCTCTTCAGTGACAGAATAGGGAGTTGCACCACTGTTGGCTATTAACATTCTGTTGGGCCAGAGGGGCAGTGCTGAGAGACAGATTGGTGCAATGGGATGAGGAGTGTTCGACTGTGAGCAAGGTAAGCCTGGTGAACTGCCTGCTATTGGTCACAGATGATAGCAACAGCTACCTTGCCAAACCAGAGGCAGAAATGCAAACACACAAGCTATCTATATACTGACTACCTAGGGAGAGTTAAAGAGAGAAGTCCTGATTTATAATTAATTAAGGGGTACCTCTTCTCAAGAAGCTTACAATGAAATGTAGTATTGCCTTAATAAAAACCTGCCTTACATTATCCTGCATCATTTCATTTCCTTAGTATAGCTGCATTTCCTCTCCCCTGACTTTAAAGGCTTGTAGAGCCCGATTGCTGCATTTTGTATATGACAATAGGGGCATCTCACTGATTGACTACTCCCTTTCTAATTGAAGCAATTAGATTAGAATATAATTGTATCCAAGACTTTGGTAAAAGAGGGGGTGCTAGATAATTTTTTTTTAACTAATTAATGGGATATGTCATATTCTTTCCTCTGCCCTACTCAGAATTGTTTTGGCAATGGGATATAAGACATACAAGATGATTTGGTTGCTGGGGTAATTACTACTTCTTTAACTTTCTACAGATGTGGTATAATGTATTGATTTAAACAAGGAAAAAAATATGGCAAACTGTTCTTCACTTATTTCTTAGCGTGGAATAGTATTTTTACCCTGATACAGGCAAGCAAGATATGAAGAAAAGAAAAATACTTCACGGGTAACAGTTGATGACCCTCTCATAGAAACTGCTGATCAGGTAGATTTCTTAGACACATGCAGCAGTAAATACTGATATATATATTAAAGCACCTCAAGATTTTCTCCTCCAAATGATTTCTTAATGAAATATTTTTTGAGAAATGAGTGATAGACTTTTTGTGTTTTGCATATGTGTGCTTTTTTCCCACTTGAATATTGTTTTCAGTTCTTAACAAAAATCACCATGAATTTCTAGTTTTGATCTGCTTTCTTCCCAATAAGACATATGGTGGGATGTCTCAATTTATAAAGAAGTTTCTGCCTTTTTGAGTCTTATAGTGGGGATGTTTAATCATTAGAATGGAACCATTACTGACCCCCAAGTCACCCATTTATTTGATTTAGAACTGATTGCCAACTTACATTTAGATTTATTTTATTAATTTTCAAATTTCCGAAACTTTTTTGAGTTGTAAACCAAATAGCGTTAAGAATGATACATTAGGAGAGCTGGAAGCAAGGTTACATAAAATCGATGTGCAAGTGGGGAAGTTGCCATGTAAATATAGGACAATATGTGTAATAGCCTTCCTGAGTCATTAAATAAGGTGGATAGGATATTGTGAACCGATGGAATGGCTCTCAAGGAACAGGGGTATGCCTGATCTCCAGGTATTAGATATAGTTAATGAAAACATACATTTTAATTTAGATGATCCTTTCTTATCAAGTGAGAAGGCTTTTGTTAAGAAACTGACGATGAGGCTCTTCTTCAAGCTGCTCCTTCTAACAGATGTCAAAATGAAAAGAGGAAGATCAGCTACTAATGAGGATAATTGATACAAAATATTCCAAATGGAACTGGAGGGTGTGATTAAAAACAGACATTTCTAAGATCAGTAGTAAATAAAGGATGTCTGAAGGATGCATTTATATTTAACTAAAAGGACAAAATTATAAAAATAAAATAAAAGATCATCCCGTATACTTGCATTTATGCACAGTGCTTAGAGAAATGAATGTTCATATTAAAGGAATATTTGGCTTATCTTGGATGAAGATGATGCATTTCCAAGTAATTAATGTGTAATAAAATAGACATATCTTTGTGTAATTTTTTGTTGGCCTTTTACTTCCTGAAAATTCTTCAGTACCTTAAGGCCATCATAATAGATGTCTATTTTTACTGTACACATCTGTAGATGTAGATGGTATAGGAAATTGAGCTGTCTGCCCATATAGTTCTAAAGTTACTTAATGCAATAGATGATTTATTATTTAGTTGCCATCTCTCATAAAAGTTGAATGCAGAATATGAAAGTGCCGTCATCAGATTTTAGTTTAGCTTGCTCATTCATTGGAGTTCAGGCCAATGAACATTCGCCGTACATTGTTCAAACACATTAATTCTTGATTATGCTTCTAAAGAAGTGTGATTAGGAAGTCAGATTCCAGTAGACACATGGAAAAAATCTGAAAATATTTGACATATTTCTTGACTGTAGCATGAACGTATGCAAGTATATATTCATTTGTTCTTAAGCAATTACTGTGTGCTAAGCCCTCTTCTGGAAGACACATATATGACAAAACATTATTCTTGGACTGAAGGACCTCAAAATCTAACCAGGGAACTTGACATGTATGTCACTGCTTAGAGTGAAATGTTATAATCCGTGATCTGAATTGCCATGCATAGTGGCTAACTGGATGCTTCCACATGTCTAGACACTGGAATCATGTAAATAACATGTTCAATATGCAATCCATATCAACCTTCTCGTTCTGACACTTTGGCCTAGTCCAATGTACAATAGTTAGGAAGAAATTTCACAGGGAATGTCAAGGGGAACAATATAAATAAATATGCTTTAGAAAATACTTTCTTTAAAAAGTCACACCTTGGTCAGTGACAACGTGGGTGTAATTTGCTCAAGTATACTATTCATTTTTTTAAAATACTGTTTTCTATTGAATTTAAATTTTAAACTTTCTCTCAAGAATATTTATCTATGTGACTCTGTGATGATTTAAAAAATACCTTAAATATTGTTTTCGAGTTCCGAGATTATAAGCCACGAATTCCTACAACATTTTGTTTTAAACACATTAATCAAGAAAATCTTCTACAATTGAATAAACATTTAATAGATTTTAAAAACAAAATCATGCTAATTATATCCAGATTTAGAGTGACAGGGCTATAATTTTTAATCATCCCTAACTCTGAGAAAGCGCACAATACTCTGATCTATCATATCAGACAGATCTCTCTTCCTCATTCACTGATTCATTCATCCAGACAGTCTTTTATTAAACAAGTATTAAGCGCCTTCTATATGTTGAGTACTGTTGGGTCACAGTAGTCAACCAGATAGCCATGAGCTGGTGAGGCCTCTTTGCCATTGGTGGAGTTTGTGGCAGTTTAATTAAAGTAGAAATAAAGATAACATTAATTATATCTCAAAATGATATTTGCAAGCTGATGCAACAAAAACCCCCATAAATTAGCTATTTTGCTTTTAGGAAAACTGCTCAAGAAGAAGACGGAATCCATAGTAAAATCACTTGTGGTGTACATGGATTCAAGCAGCAGACCTTTCTTGAATACAGTTGAGGTCGTTTCACTTAGTAGGGCTTTAAAAAAATTTAACAAGAGGGCTAACAATTAATGTTCATCTAACTTCAGAATGTAAGAAGAAAAAGAACAGATTTGAATCCCCTCCTGCTGTTCAGGGTGAACCTATCCAGGTTGTTGCCATATAACTCAAGAAAATAAGAGTGTTCTGAAATTATTAATATGCTGACAGTGCATAGGCAATTTTGTGGGGGCCTGGGCACATGTCGTGTGCTGCAGATAGGAGAGGTTTAAAATATGGCAAGAGCATGAGGATGAGTTGGTAGAAGGACTGGACACTTCATTATATAATTGATGCAACCTTATGAGGGTGTTGAAGTTAAAATTAGCATTTAGGCAATGACTTAAGTTCTTAAATTTTACATTATAAAACATAAATTTTATATTATAAAACATTGGAAGATGGTTAGGATGGGAATGGGAGAACGGGGAGGAGAGAAAAGCTGAATCATATAAGGAAGTAAGAGATCAGGGGAGGATTAAGTGTCCAGTTTGACAGTGTTATGGGGTATGTAGATATAAAGGGCAGTAGAGTGAATTAAGGCTAGAATTGTAGGATGGAGTCAGATATTGGAAAGCCTCAGATGCTCCAATAAGCAGTTAGATTTCATTCTGTGGGCTATTGTTGTTGTACATTATTGACAGAGAAATGACATGATCAGAGATGTGCCTGAGCATGATATTCTGGGCAAAATCTATAGAACAGAAGGAGAGGGAAGGAACTGGACTTTGGGGGTCCATTAGGAGGCTACTGCAGTCATTTAGAAGAGAGGAGATGAAAGTCTTAAGTGGGGTGGAGGCAGCCAGGAAGGAGCGGCAAGTGCTCTGATTTGAACAGAATGTGGAAGATTAGATTATTTTTGGGATGGCACCCAACAGTTCCAAGAACATAGTAGGTATTCAATACTTGTATGTTGAAAGATTAGTTAAAAGCTACTACGGGGAAGAGATCTGCTCACCAGGGCCAAAGGGGGCCGCTGGGAGGACAGAGGCCAGTTCCTCAGAGCATGGTCCATGGGCCCATGCTGGACCACAGACTGTGTGACCAGACTGTGATGAGAACAGAAATCGAGAGTAAGCATTTTGAAATAGCTGTAGCAGTTTCACAGAGCACTTTTATATCTATTGTTCTAATATTAAAAAACTGAGTCTTGTACTTTGGTAAGCTTTTGGGTTTTGCCACTTTGTTTTTCTCATAATTGATTTTTATTATATTTATAAAAGTATGGTCTGCAACAAATTGAAAAACAACTGCTATTTTACAAAAGAAAGTTTGAGAAGTACTGGTCCCAGCCAGACATCTCCCACACCACTGTGGGAGTAACAGTAAGTCTGGATCTAATCATGGATGGGAGGGTCCTCACTGGGGGATCCTCAGGCTGGTGCCAGTCGTGGCCCTGCAAATCTGTAATACAAGCTGGTGGAGTGGAGGCAGTAGGATGGGCCTGATCATAGCTACACGAAGTATCAAGGCCTTAGCCAAGTGGCCTGGAGTTTCAGTTCAGGCTCCTGCCTTCAAGGGATGCCCTGGAATGTTAGGCAGGGAAACTATGTAGAATTGAGAAAGGCTACATGGCAGTAGCCCAGATCTGAAGAGTGCGGTATACATGGAGAATACTACCTGTCAGGGATCACGCAGCTCAGGAGAGCAGATTCTGGGTCTGAGTGACACAAGGGTGTGTCAGGGTTACATGGGGGCCCACAGTGAGTGGCCAGACCACTGATACAGCCTCAGCTCAAGCTCTGAGGAGCACGGACTATGAGCCACCCAACCATCCAACAAATAATTACCGAGTTGGGTGAGAGGTGTGGTCTAGCTGTTGGAGATGCTTGGGGAACAAGACAGAAAAGACCTCCACTCTCACGGAGGCTGCATTCTAGAAGGAGGACAGGCAGTAAACAAAAGCATAGGAAAGATAGCCAACAGTGGCAAATATTGTGCAGAGGATTAAAGTGGGGTGATGTGACAGAGTGGTAATGGCTTGTTCTCTAATTTTGGTGTCAGAAGAGGCCTCTCTCTGGTGACACTCCAGGCAGAGATGCTAAGGTGAGACGGGCAGGCATGAGGAACTGAAAGAAAGGGAGGCTGGAGTGTAAGAAAGGGGAGAGCCGTAGGGGAGGAGATCAGAGAAGAGGACAGGTGCCAATTCTAAGTAGGATGGGGAGCAAGTGGAAGATTTTAAGCAGAGGGCGTTATCTGGTTAATGTTTTGAGAAGCCCACTCTGGCTGCTGCTGGAGACTGTATTGTGGGGGAGGTATGTGGCTACTGGAGGAATGATGCGTTGGAAGCTGGACTGTCTGGTAGCGATGGAGGTGGACGGAAGGGGTTGCGTTTGGAGTGATTTGCATTGGGAGGTGGAGTACACAGAACTGGATGAGTGATTTGATGAGGCAGCTGAGGGGGAGGAATAAAGAAAAATTTCCAGTTTTAAAAGCTGGAGTATGAAATTCTGGGGGGGAATCAGAACTTGATATTGGATTTGGGCGTCATGGGTCCTGGATGTGCAAATAGAGGAGAAGATGGGTCCCAAGAACCGTCATGGGAGCACAGCAACCTGCAGAGTCAAACACAGGAGGAGGACACAGCAAAGGAATTGGAGAAGGAGGGGTGTGAAGTAGGAAGAAAACCAGGAGAGTGTGGTGTCCAGAAGCCAAGAAGGAAAACGTTTCCAGAGGGAGACGATCAGCAGTCCACAGTGCAGAGAGTAATTAAGGAAAGGACAGAGAAATGGCCAGTGGCTCAGTCACATGGAGAGCCTTAGGGGACTGTGACAAGCATGGGGTCAGTGGAGTGTGCAGATAGAAACCTGGATGGAATGGTTTGGGAGGGGATGTGAGGTGAGAGGTTCAGAACATGACTTATGAGAAGTTTTGCCCTAATAAAGAGTGGAGTAAAGGGACAGTCTTTTAATGGAGGAGATGATACAAAGGTCCGTATGCTGGCAGGAATGATGTAGTGGAGAGGGGAAAATTGCATGTGAGGGACGAGGGGCACAGGAAAGACAGAAGCCTCGAGAAGGCTCTGGTGGTGGGATCCAAAGCACAGGGCGGAGGGGGTGACCGATGAGAGGAGGCAGGACACTGTCCGTAGTACAGGAGGGGAGACTGAACATGTGGGTACAAACGACAGTACTTTGGTAGATTTGGTGGTGGCGACAGAAGGCAATTCCTGTCTGGTGGTTTCTCTTCCTCCGTGAACGCTGAGGCAAGAATATCTGTTGTAAATGAAGGTGCTAGGGAAGGGTGTAGGATGTTTGTACAGAGAGAAGTGGGAAATAATCATTTTGAAGAGTCGGAAGGAAGCATACTAAAGAAATGTTATGTGTAAATTTGACATTTGTCGCGGGGATATGGTGGGAGGTGTGATGGGTAGGAAGGAGCGGCTGCTGTTTCTAATCTGCCTTGAAAAGGGTTAACTCAGAAGTAAATCTGGGCCCAAGAAGCCAGAACCATCATCAGATAAGTGAAGATATTGGGGCAGGGCGTATTTAAGGAAGCTCGGTAGTACTTGGGTCCTGACTGTGTCTGGGAGTGGGGTATGAGAGAGAGAGAAGAGGGAGTTGAGAGATTTTACTTGTCACTTAGAGATTTTGTGCTTTGGCCACTGGAGTGATGGCGTCCCCGTTAGAATGGGATGTATGTTCTGTCTCAGGCAAGTGACTTAACTTTGGAGGCTTCCATTTTCTCACTTGAAAACCGGTTAAAATAATCTTAGTTCTTCATTTGCCATTGGATATTTTGGGGTTTTAAATGAATAACATCGGGGAGAGGGCTTGGAAAACTGCCAAGCACTATGCCATTTTTATCCTGGTCACAAAATTAAAAGGAGAGCCTGAGCGTCGGCGACTTTGCACTGTCATCAGGACTGTGATAAAAGCTGACCAGCCCCCTCAGCACGCAGTGGGCTTTCATACGTGGTCACTGCTCTGGCTCATGAGCCTTGCCAGTCACTCTGAAGGGAATCCCACTGATGTGTGAACAAGGCACTAGTATGCTTACTTCAATGTGTTCATTTTTTTCAAGCTAGATATGTTTGATTGTTTTTTTTTTAAAGAAAGCCTCTTCTTGGGAAGACTAATTTGGCATAAGGCATATGTTCTGCTATCTACTTGTGCCTCTCAGATTGATGGAGCTTTGAGGTACCTGTGGTTTGTGAAGGAGAATGACAGGCTTCAGGAAAGCCTTCGTGCTTCTTGAACTGGGGAGGTTTCCAAACGAGCGAGCGTGGGCCTAAAAGGCTCCATAGAGGCCGGCAGCGGATGGACAGAGCAGCTCTGAGGGAAGGGACAGAGTCGCTTTAATGTGCTAATGAGGGGAAGCCCAGATGCCAGCGGGATCAGAGGAGCTCTTTGTGATGCTGGCTTCCCCGGGCTGGCTGGGGCTGGCTGGAATCTCTGTCCCTATCTGGATCCTGCCGCAGGCCCCAGAAACACTGCACTCTCAGAGGGGCCCTGTAATGCTATAGGGTGGCAAGACCCCGGGGTGGGGTGACTGCTGGAAGAAAGAGGGGCCTCAGGTGGGGGCTGGGGGAGCGGTGTGTGCAGGGCAGAGGAGGGGAATGGGGGATGATTGTTCTGGAGGGTGTGGAGTCAGGGAAAGCTAGGCAGGACCTTTGCAGCTTTGCAGAATTGACTGTTTTCCCTCAACTGTCAAGCTTGGTAAGTGGCATTCAAGCCCACCTAAAAGGAGGGAATCTATCCTTGGAATTAGTGCAAGTCAGTTTTCAGCTAGTTGCGGAGTAAGTCTGAAGCATCACAAAAACGAACCAAACAAAAACAACCACAATCCAGTGATTGCTGGAGTGAAATTCACGTTCTGGTTATTTCATTCTGGGATGGCTCCTGAATTGCTAGGTAGAAACGGTTAGGACACCCATTGGGTGGAAGCTGGGTCAGGGAACTTGTCTTGAAGTTGTGTTTGCATAGCAAGAACACAGTACAGTATTTACAATGATGGTATGTTTACTTGTACTGACCCCATCTGCTGATAGAGAGATTGAGTAACCAAAGCACCCCCAAGCCACCCCTAAATGCTGCCTCTAGATTTCATCATAAAGTCTTGGGTCATTACTGTTTCTCGAAATGTAAGTTCCCAGATAAGATGGACAAATGAAGATCATCAGTTTTTGGTATCTTGACCATTTCTTTGTCCCCTATTTTTCCTTTCTGAATATTTCTGGGGATGTATACACATACATATATTTAAATATTATATATATAAAATATGTTATATATGTTACTTCTCAAATAATGTGTATTAGATATTCTTTGTAATGAGTCGTTGTCTATCCATCTATGTGACTGTCTGTCTTGCTCTGTTTCTCTCTCTCTCTCTCACCCTCTCTCACACACACATACACACTCTTGAACTAATAGATAGAGGATAGTTTTCCATTTGTAGTAATTTGTCTTCCTTATTTGATGATAGGCCCCAAATTTCCTTACCATATATTTTTGGGGGAGGGAGCTCAGAGTTGGTTCAAGAAGAATGCTTTATTTTTAAAGTGTTTTATTTCTATTTTGGAACCACGCTGAATTGATATCACCTAAGGAAATAGAAATATTCAGTGTGGATAACCTATGAGCTAGCTATATTTGAAAGTGTGAATACACCTATAGAACAGCCACCCCATAAGGATTTTCCTCCACTACCCTGACCCCTTTATACTTTCATTATAACACATCAGTTCCAAGTGACGATGAGTATGGTGACTCGGCTTTAAAATTTTACCTTCTTTTACCTCCTCTGACAGTTTCTGTGATTTTAATGCTTTCCAGGCAAAAATCTTTCTCATAAAAAATATTTCCTCCTTTCCTTGATGTTCCCCATTTATTTCCTGCCCCTGACGAGATATATGCCTTTTGGATTGATCTTCCTTAGTGAAAGCTGGGTGCTGTCAAGCCTAAAGAAGTATAGGTAGTGAGGTGCTTGCTTGTGCTGGTTTTAGAAAATCGATCATTTGCAACTCTAATGCTCATAAATAGACTCATTTGTTTCCAGTGTGAAGAGACCCTAATTATTACCTCTCTGGCCCCAAAGTTAACTGCAGCCTGAGAGCATGCCTTCTACAATGATGGAAGAAAAGCAACATTTAAAGCATTTACAGCAATGGGTATCAGATTGCTCATTTTGGATATTAATTTGTCAAAGAAAACAGTGATTATGAAAAGTATGTAAATGGGAATATAAGTAGAATGATCCAGTGTACTGGGTTTGCAATTTGTTGGGCTATAGGTTGGTGAATTAATACAACTACAAAAAAAGATGTCTTAGCTTAATTGTCATCTCCTGTTTTCCATTTGTTACAGCCAGAAAGCAGTTCATTGGATTTAGGAACACAAGGATTCTCTTGCTTTTTAGTTGCTGTTGGACAAGCAGATAAAGGGGCTACAATGCACTTTTTTTTTTTTCTTAAAAGAGAAATGTGCACAGCCTGATATATTCCTCCACAAAGGGTTGTTGGAGGAGCTAAGATCATACTTGTTTAATGAATTAATGGTGGGCTGGGGAAGGAAAGCTAAGAGTCATATGGTAGTTATTATTAGAAAGTCCTAGCTCAAAGTAAGCAAGGGGAAGGGAGAATAACATTTCTTATTCCTGGTCAGAAATATTTTCCTAAATGATTTCTACCAGTTAGAGATTAATTCGAATTAAATTTCTTCTTTATATACATCACCCTGGGAAAAGTTAATAAAATTAGATATATATCCTTTGTGTCTACTTTAAAGAAAGCCTCGTTCTAACTGTGGTTAGGAGATGCCAATGCATATGAGGTTAGGTTCCTGCCCTCGAGTATATTTTAATCTAGTTAACCAGCTTATATTTCAGTAACCAATTAGATTGCTTCCCTCTTAAGAGCTAAAGTAAGTCACAAGGAAGGATGGGAGCATTACTTGAAGACATCTTTGGAACTTGGAACACTGGGCTTAGGGTAGGTCTGGCTGGAATGTTACAGTGGAGGAAATTGTTCCACCAGAGAACTCGGAGCATTCGGGGTTGGGGTGAAGAACACACAAGCATAGGAGAGCACCAGAGATCAACTTTGCTATCTTTGAAGTATGTCTGGGACCCTCCGTCAGTGGGATCAGCATCACCTCACCAGAAGGTTTTCAGAGGCATACTGGTCAACAAATGTCTGAGAATGTAGCTATGCAACAACTATGAGAATTTTGACAAGTCGTCTGAAATACATAGTCTCTAAATCCCCTCCAGCTCTTAAAATCTGTGATTATACATGACAATACAGCCCGAAGTCCTTCTGACAAATTAAGTTTATCTCTAAAGCATATGTGTAGTCTTTTTTTTTTTTTTTTTTTTTTAACACGTACTCTTTCTTCTTCCTGTGCTGGTACTTTGGAATAAGATCACAGCCCGGCCATTTCAGCAGTCATTCATATGTGCTTGTGTCCTGGGGGCAAACAGCCCATCCAGAGTGAGTTTAGAAGTTAAAGGTTCTGTGTGCTAACTTAGAGCTCCAACCAAGGAATTATTAGACAACTCAGTCTATTTAGATAAATCCTGCAAAAGTAGGCTCAGTTTAACTTGACAAGTTTTCTGTACTGGGATAGACTGGAAATTGGCATACATACATATTTTTAAAAGTGTCATTTAACCTACTTGCCTATTAAATTCCTGCCCCAGAAAACACAAATATGACACCCTGAGGAGCAGGGCAGTGCTGGAGGGTTGCTAACTATGACAACCTTTCTTTTCCTCTCTCCAGGATTTGTTGCTTCCCTAAAGCAGGGTGTTTTATCCAGGGTGAAGTGATGGAAGCTTGCTTTATAAGATTATCAAAGATCTGCCAGCATAAAAAAGAGTAATGAAGTCATTTGGCTTACATTCTTGATATCATTTGTATTTGCTCTGTGTAGGGTTGAGTGAAACAGTTTCTATAGCTGCTGTAAGCAATAAGCCTCTAAACATCAAATGCTGACTCAACATAAGCATGGCTGCAGAAGAAGATGATTAACTTGAAGAGAAGCTAGCGTCAGCAAGAAGGACTACAACCACACATTCAAAAGGAATATAGAGTATTTACATGTGACATCTTCAGGAGCCGTCTCAGAAAGAGAAAAACATAATTGTGTTAGATGGAAATAGGTGTGTTCTTTCCTTTCTATCATTGGCATTAGAGATTTTGTTCTCAAAAGTCCTTCATTGGTTCCTTCATCCGTTTTAACCCAAAGGTAAATATAAGCCAATTAGTTCATGGAATTTTGCTGGACTCCAGGGCTTAGAGATTGTTGTTGGTCTTGGGGTGGGCAAGGTCCCAGGTTGGCCCAATCAGATTGAAGAGAGGGGACTTGTATTTGGTGGCAGGGGGAGGGATGTCTCTTTCTCTTGCTGGATTTAATAAAGGAAACAGCCATCTTTCTACTGGCTGTTATGGGCATCTACCTTATGACCATGAAGGAAATCAGCTTTAGGATGTCACTGATGCTAAGGACCGAAGAGAGAGAGGGAAAGTGCTGGGATCCTTGAAGTTATTATTGTGCAACTTACTGCAGTGCCACATGCTTGGAGCTTGCCCTATTGCTGGACTTTCATTATATAGGACAAGCCTCTTTAAGCCAGGTTGAGTTGGGATTTTTTTTAAGTTGCAGTTGAAAGCACCCCTAACTGATAAACATCTCTTTACTTTGCCCTGAAACTGATGAACTTTGAATACCATTTAGATCCTTTTCATTTTTCTTTTTTTCAGTTTGGACACATCTGCCAAGGAAGAACAGGGGCAGGTTTGCTCCAGCCTATGATGTGAAGGGTTGGTTTGCCCAAGACGTGGTTCCACCAAGAGTAAAAAGAATGGGCTCTTGTGACTGGTGGATGTCGTGAATATCCATACCAGTCTGTGGCACCTTTGATAATCCTAAGCTGGTCTCAATTAGGCAAATATATTGAGGAAGTTGGAATGCTGGGAGAAAGGCTTCCCCCATCTCCTCATTCATTTATTCATTTGTTTGAGAAGCATTTATTCTGAGCCTGCTTCGTGCCAAGCTGGTACTGGGCAATGGTATATGAAAGCTCTCACCCAATATGATGGAAAACCGTGGGAGCACCCGGTAAAAGGGGATGGGGAGGCATTTGAGCATATGACAGCTAAGCTGACAACTGGAGAAAGAGGAGGACATAGCCAGAACAAAGGCAGGAGTGTGTGTGTTTGTGTGTGTATGTGTGTGTGTGGTGGGGGGTTGGGGGTTATGAGGAACAGTGTTTTAGGCCAAGGAAACAACATATCAGATGCCTGCAAGTGGGTGACGGCATGGCACATCCTGGGAAATAAAACCAGTTCAGATGGTGACAGCCGCGTGTGAGAGTGAGAGATGTCAGAGGCTGGAGGGTTAGGGCGGGGCAAGGTCATGCAGGGCTTTGAAAGCTTGTTACGTTGTGTGTGCTTTGTCTTAAGAGCACTGAGCAGCATTGGAGACTGAGCAGAAGGTTAACATGACAGATTTACATGTTCATAAGATCTGGCTGATTTCGGTATAAAGTGAATCTGAATAGAGCAAGATTGCTTGCAAGGAGTCCAGCTAGAAGACCTTTGCAGGAGAGGAAAGGAGAGTTATGATGTACTCTTAACCTTTCCTTCCTGAAACCATAGGTTTTAATTTATAATTTCTACATATGAGAAAGGTGAATTGGGTTGGATGGTGGTCAGTGTTTGCTTTCATTTGGTATACTAACCTCAAGACTTCAGGCAAATTATGTAATCTCTCTGAGCTTTGGTTTCATCATCTGTGACGTTGTAGTAAGAACCACCTACCTTGTAGGGTTATTGAGGAGGATTAAAGAAGCTAATATATTTATAGCTCTTGGCACCGTGCCTGAAACATGTTAGTCATTATAATTATTAATATTTAGCCTAATAAATGTGTCAGGAAGAGGCATAAGTATAAAGGCAGAGAAAGAGCTTCTTTCTGGTTCCTTCATAGTCTGGGAGTTGAGAGTCACATGAAAATCACATGGCAAGTATAACTATGGTGCTATCATTTATTCTTCGGGAGTAGGACTTGTAATTATTATGTAGGCAACAGATTTCTGATAATTCTTGCTCCCGAAAGGAGCAGAAGTAGAAATAAGGACAAAAAATGATAAATGGTAGGTGTGCTTATATTTGGCTAAGGAGAAGAGAGGAGAAGGGATATTGCGCCCTGTCCCTGGGAGATGCTGGGAGCAGGGATTTCCAAAAGACCCGTAACTTCTCTGCAGTGAGAACATCCTAAAGAGACACACCTGGGAGCTGATGAAAGCAGGTGTACTTCTTTCAGGCAGGGACTTCTGTGTGTTTATTTTCCTAATCATATAGAATAGTGCCTGCCAGACGGAAGATATTGTAGTCAACAAATATTTGTTGAATGAATGAGTGAAAGATGAAGGGATTGATGTGCTTCTCCAAAACTTTGAGTTGTGGGGTCAAAATTTCTGCCTGGGGCATAGATATGTGCTGGGTCAGGCTCCCTCCACTTGCTGTCTGCAAAGCAGCCTTGTATTTTCTATTGCAGCCATTAGAGAAGCTAACTAGAGAAGTTAATCAATAGCTGATGAACTGATTCACAGAGATATATTTCTCAAGCCAGAGTTTGAAAGAAAAGAACAGATTCTTTCTTTGGGCTGTGTAAGCAGCTATTTTTAGTCAGCAGGTGTTGCAGCTTTTAAGAGGCATTTGGCAGGGTTTCCTTCTACTCCCATTTCATCCAAAATATGTAACTTTCATCACTTCCATTCCAGAAACATGCTGCTTTGTGAGTGTTTTCTGAGTAGAAAAGGGAATTCTGGGAAAGTATAATCAAGAAAAAATATATGAAGTGCTTAGCTCAGAACCTAGCCTCAAGGTAAATGGGCAATAAATAAGAGTGAATATAGAAATGCCATTCAGAGTGTGGATGGAGAAAAGAGGTGGTAGGTACACACCGCTCCCTATTGAACATGGAGGAAAGTTCCCTGCGTCACTGGAGATAATGTGTTGCTTTCAGCTTCCTCAGTCCGAATGAATTTCTGTATCTAGAGCCTTGGCTTGTAATTTTAGATGTCAATACCTATTAGTTAGGGAAGGGCCAATTAGTTTTCTTTGTGCATTGCTTAAAAACAAACAAATCCCCTCCAAATCAATTGGTGAAACACAGTAACTTAACGCCTTGAAGAAAATGGGTCCTCAGGAAAACAATATGGTACCAATTCTGAGATGAGAACCAAGCCTCTAGAATAGTTATTTCTCATGATAAATTTCTAATTATGGATTAGATTTATGCCAGAGATTGATAAAGAATAGATATTATTATAGTTTGCTCTGTGTTCATATGTTCCACTGTGAGATGCCAGGCTTAGGTCTTTGATGAAGACAGCTTGGACGGATCTTGCTTCTTGGAGAACAGTTTTGGAAGCCAACCAAGTATACATGTGGCTTGCTTCAGCAAACTGTACATGGTCTGCAGTTATGGCTCATGTCTGACCAGTGCTGCAGAGGGTTTGGGGAACAGCTAGGCAGTCATGATGATTGTAGCAGTCAGGGTTCTCCAGAGATACAGAGCCAATAGGATCTAGCTCTCTATTTGTACTATATATATATATATATATATATAGTACTATATATATATATATATATATATATATATAGTACTCTCCATAAATATATGTGGGGAGCAAGAGAGAGCTTAAAGTCAACTGATTATAAATGTTAAGCATATCTATAAAATACCTTTATAGTAACATCTAGGCTAATGTGTGACCAAACAGCTGGGCACCATAGCCTAGCCAAGCTGACACATAAAATTAAACATCATGGTGATGGTGATAGTGATGCGGATAACTCCCAAATGTCCTGGAATTGTCTTGCATCAATCACTGTGCCACATACTTTGCATGTATTATCCTGTTTAATCCTCCTAAACATTCATCTCCATTTTAAAGATGAAGATATTGAGCCAGAGAGGTCTGCTAAGTTGCTCAGTCACCTAGATACTGAGTTGCACTGTTAGGGCTTGAACCTATTTGGATCTGAGCCTGTGCTCTTACATAGCATTCTGTAGAGCAGATGTTAGTTGGTACCATTTTGTTTCCTCCATGTGATAGAAACCTGACTCAAGCTGGGATGAGCAAACATGCAATTTATTGTCTCGGGCTCTTGGGAAGTCTGGGGTAACTGGATCCAGGGGTTAAAAGGATGTTATTGGGGACTCTGGTTTTTGCTCCATCTCTTGGCTCTATTTATTTTCTCTTAGTTTTATTCTGCAGACAGACTGCCTCCAAGAGGAACATAGGACTAGCATCCTCTGACTCAAAAGTGCTGTCGAAAGGGGCTTTGCTCTTCCACAGCTCGATAGCAATTCCAGAAAACGACTTTGGCCTTGCTTGGATTACGTATTTATTCACGGTCTAATTCCTAGGTCCTAGACATGCAGCTCTCGGTTGGCACCACTTGGGGCTTGGGGGCTCGGGAGTCAGTGCATCATGATGGAAGCCACACCAGACAGGCAGAGTAAGGGGGGCATTGCCACACTCAGCCTTCCACCACCACGGGCTGTGGGTGGGCACCTCCTTGGAAAGGAAACTCCCATGTGGGTACCTCCTAGGCCTGGACTGAGTGTAACAGTGTTACATTTTCTCGGTGGGTAGAAGTACCCTGAATCCATTTTTTGGGAGCACTGTTATTAGTGCCTTGAGCTGTTCAAAAGGAAAGCCCTGAAGTATTTAGAATTAAATATGGACTTTTAAATTTTTTTCTCTCACTCAAGGCACAGGAACCAGACAGGCATCTTCTCTAAGCCTTAACGCTAAATTAGCTTCCCAGCAGGAGCCTAAAAAGCAAAAACAGTCTTAGGGAAGGTAATAGTTGGACCTAATGCTCATATCGCTTTGTCCTTTCTGACAGCTGGTCACAGCTTACCTTGAAATATTGTTGTTTGTATTCCAGTCTTATCTTCCTACTAGAATGCAGCTATTGGGAGGCATAGACCAATCTTATTTCTCCCTATAGTTCCTGGCACAGATTTCTGTCACAGTGGGCACTTAGTAAGTGCTTTGGAACAAGTAAATGAATCTGAATCATAACGGAGTAAAATAATCCATCAGAGAGTTCTGCAGGGTAATTTTCTGAAGGGGCACAGCACAGAGCAGAGTAAAGGACATTGGTTCTGGATCAAGCTGCCTGGACTTGAGCCTTTTATTCTTTGCTTTTTTAGGGTCTGTACCCTCATCTATCACACGGAGATTATAATAGTTTTTACCCCACAGAGGTGTTATGAGGTTATATTGTAAGCACCTGGCCCATGGTTAGTATTCAGTAAAAGTTAGCTATTATAATTATTGTTGTTGTTTGGTTGTTTTTGATCCTAGAAGGTTACCAGGCCCTATTTGAACCTGGCAAGAATTTTATTTAGTTATGCTTATAATTGTGCCTCTATCATATATCAGAATTTAAGTCTATTCTTGCTAGCATTGCAATGTCTTTCAAAAATAAGTTACTCCTTTTTCTTTTATTAAAACAATACTAATGTATATCTCAATAAAGCTCTTACAAAAACAAACAAAAACCAGTAATAGTGTACAGATGGTTGTTCTCTAAGGATCTCGATCTCAGGCATGATAAAACTGCAGCTGGTTTATCTTGATGAGCCCCAAAGACAGTCTTCGCTGCAAGTCTTCTGATTTATTTTCACTGTGAATGTGGCCCATTCCTCTCTAAGCTTGTGGTTGACTAATGGCTTAAACCGGTCATGTTCATTCTCTTATGGTTCAGTCACTTCTGGGCTCATCATTTGATAATCTTTACATACAAAGTGCATTCACATCATCCACAAGGATTTTTCACTTTGCAGGTAGATGTAATTAATTGTGTGAGGAGGGGAGCATGGAGCGGAGTGTGTCCAGGCTTCCGTGGAATTCACTCTGGATTTCGAGAGACAGCAGGAAGGACTAGAATTGCTCACACAGAGGTCTTCAGCCCTGCTCTGTATAGTACAGACTGCTGTAGTAAAGGAACTACTGTATCCAGCTATTGCTTAATTATTGCTATTGGTTTTTGAGAAACTGTGGCTAAAGAGGTACCTCCAGATCAAGGCAAGGAAATACTCTTATTGTTTTTCACTATTGTTGCCTAATACATTGCTGTGGTTGGAATGTTCGTGTCCCTCTGATATTTACTTTGGAACTTAAACCCTAAGGTGATGATTTTAAGAGTGGGGCTTTTGCAAAGTAATTAGGTCATGAGGATTCTGCCCTTATCGATGGGACTAATGCCCTTGTATTATACAAGAGGCTTCAGAGAACTGCCTGGTCCTTCCATCACTTCTGCCGTGTGAGAACACACCTTTTATTCTTTTTGCTCTCCCACTATGTGGGGACACAGCAAGAAGGCAGCATCTTGGAAACAGAGAGCAGCTCTTACCAGTCACCAAATCTTCCAGTACCTTGATCTTGGACTTTGCAGCTTCCAAAACTGTGAGAAATAGATTTCTATTATTTATAAATTACCCAGTCTGTGGTGTTTTGTTATAGCAACAGGAACAGACTAAGACTTACATTTCAAATTTTTTTGACTCTTACCTCTATTAGAGAAGGAAACCAAGGCACACAAAGTTTAAGATAACAAAGCAAGTAGTAGAGCTAAGATTTGAAAAGACAATTTAGCTTTAGCATCTGTTGTCTTGACCATCACACTCTACCTACAAAGGTGGCAAAAAAGAGCACCTTTTAAAGCCTCTGGTCTCTATGCAGATAAATTAACATTCTATACCCAAACCTAAGATGAAAAATGGGAGATGAATTAAATCTCAGACATTGAGACTTTTCTTCTGGGATGACCAAGGCGTTCCAATCCTTCATTTCTAAAAAGTTTCTTTGTAGCGTAATTTATTGCTATCTGAACTGTGTATTTTCAAGGATGATATGAAGTTTTCAGGAAATGAAAAGACCATGTACGACTGACTTTCAGAACTTGTAGTAACTTGAGGTCGATCTGCATTTTCCTTTGGAGGTGATCCACAAATGTGATCTTTAGGAAACTCTTCTGATCCGAGAGACACAGGCACCATTTGGTTGGGGTTCCAGGGCCAGCAATGCAGCATTTGCCCATGGCCTGTCTCCTGTCCCTCACCATCTCTAGCTCCCTGCTGGAATTCTCAGAAGGTGCTGCTCAGAAAACTAGTAATAACAAAACAAATTTCTTATGTCGATTTTGCTAAAGCTCTAAGGACAGGCTCAGAACCTATTTGAGCTTGAACTCCTCTTCCTCTTGTTTTCTGCCTTTCAACAAAAGCAAGCCCTATGAAGCACTCCACATTGTATTGTTTTAGAGTAGCAAATTGTTTTTAAAACATCAGTTCATCTAAGGGACTCCCATTTTCTTTTAAGCATTTTTTTTTGGAAGAAGGTATACCACATTCACAATATTTCTGAGTAAGCATAGATGTCTTGTGATGTGGTGGTTGCCATAGTAATTAATCACCTCCCAAAAAGAATAGTGGAGAATATAAATCCATGTAAATTACCCAGAACACTGGTTAGATCTGCCCCTGGTTTATGAGAAATTTTGGGAAAAAAAGGGATATTTTCTTCTTTTTCTCTTTCATGGGACAAGGGATAGAGAAAGCTGCTTTTGTGCTTGGATTGCCCAGGCCTCTCCCTTCCCACTGGCAAGTGCCAGAAGGTTCAGTAGCAGTCAGAGTGTCACTGTAGTGCACAGAGAGGGCTCTTGTGATAACAAATTGCAAAATACACTTGGGCATGTTGGGATCCATCACTTTATGAATATTCTGCATTCAGATTCTAATCTCTGGGGCACTTTTTAGGACCCCGCGTGAGAATGCAGAGCTCAGTGCTTGCTGCTTTGGTGGATGCTCTTTTGCTTGTCCTGACCTATGTCTTGTTTCAAATTGAAGTGGAATTTACCACTGATGTCTATTCAATAGGAATAACAAAAGTGGAAATTATTTTGAAGATTAACTGTTGAGCGGGAGTCTGCTCAGACAGAGCAAGGCATTGTGGAGAGAAATTCATGAACTACAGGAAAAGGGCTGCAAAGGGAGTGAGCAGCTGAAGGGTGATTTCAGAAATTTAAACTATATTGTGCAGTTGCCATTTGGCATCTAGGATAGGATTCACCTTTTTAACTGCTCCTTGTAAATCAAAACCTCAGAGCTTTCAATCCTTTTAAAGACAGTCTGCGTCCTTCAGAAGTATGGTGCGGTGTGGCTAGCATATGGAGTCGTTCCTGATTGAAAGGATTTCTTACAGAAAAGCTAATGGAAACAGGTTAATAGGGTGAAGGTGTTTTTAGCCAGGACAAATGCAGTGAGTCATATTAAGAAGATATTCTGGATCAGTACTGGGGAGACAAATTTTCATAAGAGAATGTCTGGTAATTATTAAGGATATATTTTTAGATAAACAATAGTCATGTATTTCATATATAGGTATATCTCACTTTGTAGAAGTCACTTTTAAAAGTCACTTGAAAAGTGAATTCTAGTCTTCATAAGTGCAAAATTGCTTTGGGGAGAATTTAGTTCTCAGTTATGAAATTCACAATTTATTATTTTGGGCAAATATTTGGTTAGGATTAGAGTAAAACAAACCATTGTATTTAATGGTTTCATTTAAATGAAAATGACTCTTCTCTGAAATTGTTGTACAAAAAAACTTCAAGATAGGAAATTTTTTCATGTTTGACTCAGCAGTAAGATACAGAGTTCAGTGTTTAACCTGATAGAGCCCTGTGGCATGAAGACTAGTCACTTAGCCACTCTCAAATAATTTATGCACAAATTCTACACCAAGGAAACCTACCACTCTATTCCGTTGGACCTATTTTTACTCTTGTACAGCCTAGACTTATTCTTGGATGAAATAGCTTTTCTAATCCACATGATGATATTAATTATACAGTTAATTTTTATTATTCACAGTACTTATGCTCTATAAAGTTGCTGCAAATTAGTGAATCGGTAAATACTGAACTAATGAATACAGAGCCATTGCTTCTAGGGGAAACACAGGGTTAGGCTCCTTTGAGCTAGTAGTTACAACATTTTCATCAACTTACAATGCATAACCTTTTAAAATATGTATTTCTGGTCAAGACAGCTTACTTAATAAATGTGGTTGAGTTCATAATATTGAACTCATGGTCAGCAGCACTATAACTCATTCTTGAGGGAAGCTTGTCTAACACATGTATTTTCTCCATAAAGCACACCACAGCCTTATGGTACTTAGGAAAAAGACAGCACTTCAGTGCTATGCTGGGGTGCCATTTTAAAAAGTGAAATCACTGACAAAAAGCAAAAAGCCAAAAAAAAAAAAAAAAAAGTGAGAAACATGGCACTAAATAGACCACAAAAAGGATACTTGTTTATAGTGTGAGAGCTGAAACAAGAAGGCAGAGTGTTGCTTTGTTTGACCTCAGCTGGGAATATGCATGTTGTGTGACTCAAGTTTTTTGCCACTCTATATGTATGTCCTTGAATGACCATGAAAGTGGTGGAAGTATTGATTTTGGGGTTACAAATAAATTTTAGCAAGTAGGCGAATTTACAAATACAAAATCCACAAACAATGAAAGTCACTTTCTGTTTGTTCTATTGAGTCTATTTCTTCAGATGTTTGTCATTTTCTTTATTGAATTTGGTGCCCTTTCTCATGGGGTTGGTTTTCTTGAAGTATTTGATGATTCCTGTATGTGCTCATCCTTATATTTGAGACTTCTTGCTTACTTACCTGTAAATACTGTTTCTGTTTACTAGAATTAGCCTTCTCTGATGGAGGGGGAGAGCTGGGATGTACTGCCAGGTGTGGTGTTCAGATGCTCGTTTTCTGGATATGGGGACTTTCTGCTCCTTTTGGGCACCGACGATCCAAGTCCCTCTCTGGTCTACTGTCCTCACATGCTGCCTAGGCCCAGGGTGGACATTGCTGCTATTGCTGTGGGTGATTGGAGCAGTTGGTGGTTGGAGTGAGTGGTTGGTGGTGGGGTTGTGGAAGGTGGGAGGCTAGGATATTGTTGAACCGTTCACTAGCCAATTCCTGGGTCACTTTCCTCAGGACTCCTTCCTGCTACCTTGTCTGACATCCTTGAGTTTTGAGTGCCCCAGAGTTGCTCTCATCTTTGCAACTGAGTTCCTCTACATGTATCTGGGTTATGATTTTTCTCATCAATATGATTCTGTCAGTCTTTCTTATTTCTGGAAATCCTCAAAATTTTTGTTCATCAATTCCACCCATTCTTGTTTTCTAGCACTGTTGTGAATTTACTCTTTTTAAAAACAGATTTTCTGATATCTGTAGGAAATCGAAGTGGGAGTAGATAGGCATAAAGACTTAGTCTGCTATTTTGATCTAATTCCTATTATTTTAATTAGAAAAAAACACAGTTCTTTAAAAAAAAACTTTGAATTTTTAAGATGTTCCAGACAAAGATGTCCCAATTCTGGATTTTAAGACAGCATTTGCATGGAATCCTTTACTGATGGCTTATGTAGGCATCTATAAGAACAAATAGATTCTAATTTATTATTATTACTGTTGTATTTATTATCATATGTATGATTTTTATCTTCATATTCAAAAATGCTTTATGAATTACATTTTTATATGAGTACCTTTTGCACTCTAACACATTTGTATCTTAACAATGGATGCCAGACACTTCATGGTTCATTATCTCGTTTAATTCTAACAGAGATCCTATAAGGCAGTGGTCATCATTCTCATTTCGAGAATGAGGAACAGGTCCACTGACTTGACTTGCTTATAGGTTTCAAATAGGTTGTAGAGCTGGGGTCTGATCTAACAACTCACTGACTCCAAATTCATCAATCGACCATACTCTTGGAAGATTGGCTCTCATTCCACATTGCTAATTATTAGCTTTCTGCACGGGTGCTCATACACATAAAAATCAGGAAGGTGTGCAATGTACCATGAGAAATTAGATCTATGTTGGAGGGACTTTGTGGTAAACATTGAAGCATATGCTATAGCCTTCTATTACTGGGTTCTTCTTCATCTTGGAATGAATAACCGTTTAAAAGTTCAACTTTCCAAAACAAATTAATGATCAGTTTAGCATCATTATCAACATTAAAAAAATTCCTGCCCAGTTTAAGGCATAGCAATCAAACATTTATTTAAGGGAAATGATTCTGTTCTCCCCAGGGTTTTTCATTTGAATAAAGAGATAATAAATCAAGAAGTACTATACACAGCAGGCCTCTAGCTCCAAACAGCTCAAAAATTCCCCCAACATCTATGCTGTAAAAACACAGAAGAATTGCTTAATGATTGGATTTAAATTGGAAAAATACTTTTACTTTTGTTCATAGAGATGATGAGTACATTGGCAAAAGCAAGAAGTTCCCAGATTCTAACTTTCCATATTGAACTGTTCAAACTCAACAAACTCAAATTTAGGAGAGATCCCTGTAATTTCAGGCCAAAGATGACCTCCATGCCGCAGCCTCTACTCTCTTTACCCTCCATTTCTCATGGATGTGATTAGAGGAGAATAGTGAGGTCAATACTCTCTTCCAATCGGCACCTCCTTGCCTGTATGCCATCTCACACCCATACTTCCCAGGCATAATGTGCTGTCTGGGGGTCATGGAACCATTTGTACAGACTAGTCCACTTACCTATGACATAAAGTGACATAAAAATTAAATACAAGCACCTTGAAAATCAGACCTTGGGCAACAGGCCTTGAAAAAACTTTAAGTATCCCATGGCTTCCCTATTTCTTTACTTTTTTTTTTTTTTTGGTGGGGATATGGAGGAGATGATTTGTTGACATCCAAAGTGCTTTATCTTGTCCAAGTACTAGTTGCTAATCTGTTGGTCTAAGCGCTCTGAGAAACGTGACATAGAAATAAATCTCATAGAATTTAAACTGCATGTGTTTCTCAGGACCAAAAAAAACATTGTCGACTCTCATGATTTTGGTTAATACTGCTATACTGGATCGTGTTGACATTAATAACAGAATCTCATTATCCTAAACGTTGATTCGTTTCAACAGAAGCTTTAGTCTATTCTGGTAAACTTTCGAGCGTTGTCTCACAGGCCTCACAGTGGAGCAGGTACCCGCTTGCGCGGCCTGCCCAAGCATCTGCAGGGAGCGCACTCGACCCTTCCTCCTGCCCTGCCTTCTTGATTGGCATTTGGCCAGCTGGGGGAGCAGCACATCCTGCTCAGTCTTTAAGGCTTCTGAGAAGCTTAAACCTGCTCCTGACAGCTTGGCCAACTCTTGGGAAGTGTGAAGGAAGGTGTTTCTTCCTTTTCGGTAATACTTAGCTGAGAAGGTCCCAGAGCGACCGTTCTTGGGCCCAAACTGTGGCAGAGTTGAGTGTGATGGCTTTGCTGAGTCACACATAGTTCTTTACCTACTAGAGATACGTACATATCACAGGGTGGCTTTGTCTGCATGGATTTAAGACTGCATCCCCTCCCCAACCCTAGGCCCCCTTGGCTTGCTGTGTTAGACAACTTCAGCCCCTATAATGAATTTTCTTTTACAGGCAGTTCCCGCTGCCCTTCCTGAACTTCGGGTCCATTCCTTTCACTTCCAAAGTCCTACCAGGTGTGGCAGTATATGCTTGAATTCTAAATAGAGACTTGATTCAAGTGTTTCTGCAACTCTTCAACAGGTCTTGCAGCCCGAATGTAAATCAGTGGATGCAGATAGGTACTTCTGAGAACAAGCATCACTTAGCTCTACTTCCCAGACGGATCTGAGTCTCACTTTAGCCCAGCCAAGAACTGCATGTAGTTTTTGCATTCCTTTCTTTTCCTCAGGTATTTGGTCTTCCTCTGGTATTTTTATCTTTAAACAGCAAGTTAAAGTATGCTAAGATTACATGGACATTCTGGATCTTGGACTTGCACAACCCCCCGTTCATCTTTGAAATTTTCTGACATTCACTGAAGGTTGCTCGAAAATTTCTGAATCCATTGGAATCCAAGTATTACCTTTGTCCCAATAGTTTCCTGAGAAGTATCAGTCAGAATGGACCCAAATGGAATAAACTCAGAGAGATAACAAAGACACCCTACTGTGGAGTTTATGGAAGAAGAAAAGGAATAAGGAAGAGATGATTTATTAAGTACTAAAAGGTAGTGCTTATGTTAACATTACTTCTTTTTTTACTTTTAAATTAGGAGAATTCCCCTTTTAAATTAACCCAGAGAGGTAGGACCAAGCCAGCAGAGTGGGGACAGGTCATTGCATCAGTGTTGACTTGCTGGGGCAGAGGGACTGCACACAGCTGTCCTCAGGTCCTGCAGCCCCATGGTCCTGTGCAGCACGAAAGGTAGGATGGGCAGATGAGTGCACTCGACCCTGTTTGTGTCATTCCAGGCCAGGAGCACACAGTGGGTGCTCTTTTCAGCCAGCCTTTCCCCTGCTGATTGGAAAGCCTCTGATGGTGATTAGCTATGGCAATTTAACCAAGTACAGGGGTGAGTAATGGCTTGGAGAAACCATTCAGGGAAACCATTTTTCATTTCAAAATGAATGCATTTGGGGAGAGAAGTACGTAAGGATGAAGAACTCTTTTCTGTGCTCATTAGTTTTGATCCCTTATAAGTCCATTTGCTGAATACTCAGAGGGGAAACAAAAAAGCCAGAGACTTCTATTAACTATCAGGGAAGGTAATAGGTATTTTCTATTGAACTGTTGGTGGAGGATGGAGTTTTCTTTTATTACTGGGGGTCATCTGAGACATTTCACCTATACTAAGACTGTCTCCACTTGCAGCCTTTGTGCTTGCTTGCTTATTATTTATTTATTCAGCTGTATTGAGGTTTAATTGACTAATTAAAAGTGGAGCTACCATGTGATCCAGAAATCCCACTCCTGGGTATATATCCAAAGGAAATGACATCAGTGTCTCAAGGAGATGTCTATACCCCCATGTTCATTGCAAGATTAGTTCACAATAGCCAAGATATGGAATCAACCTAAGCATTCTATAACAGATAAATGGATAAAGAAGATATGCTTTTTAAGATTATGTCTCAGCATCTGTAAACTTTTATTGAAAATACAGTAATGGCAACTTGCATTTGTATCTGTATAGTGCTCACTGACGTGAAGGCTGGACACCAAATTTGATCCCTGGTGTTCACATGTTGGCTATGCTATTTAGATTTGGTTTTAAGAACTTAGACATATCTTTCTGATTTATAAATTTCATATTAAAGAAAGTGTTTCATAAAGCAAAATGAAAGCTCTTCTTGAGAAAATCTGTATTTAGAATCAATTATTTTTAGGATTTTCTGCTTTAGATGAGAAAACATATTGGAAAGACTTTCTGCTATTTTTAAATGTCTAGAAGCAAATTAGTCTCACCGCATTGTTTAACTTCAAGGTAAAGCCCTTGAAGAATGAAAATAGTTATTTCATTTTCTATTTTCATTCTTCTTCTCTTTCTATGATCAGGGTAGAAAGGTTTACTTAGTAGGGGTCACATCCCTGATGAAACTGCAAAGTCAATGAGTAACAATAGCAAAACCAATAGCAACTGCTACAACAACAGCCCTTCAAGTAAACCAAGAATCTCAGAGACGTCAAGGGCAGCTCATCCGGTTGTGACATGCCTACTTACCTGTAAGCCAGGGACTTTCATTCCTTGCTTTTACACAGTATTCTTCTGTTTGCCTTTGAAAATTATTGATACAGCTGCTGATAATGCAACAAATTAATTTTCAGTTAAGAAACAAGTTTATTCCATGGAGTGAGTTGTTCAAGTACCACTGAAAATTTAAACTTATATTTAAACACCATATATATTTAATCAATCATATTTCTTGTTTACTTGAGGCTTTTCTAAATGAAAACAGACCTCCCTCCCCTCCAATCTGGATTCCCCATCCATATCTGGAAAACATGGATAAAATTAACATGACTCAGTAGTTGTGTTGATCACCGAGGAGTCAGCTAAACAGATTTTCTTCTTCACCATCGTATTATCATTTAGATAATAGTTACCTATGGTTGAATACATCTGTGTACCAACACCTCTTTCTCAAGATCTTAAGCATCATCATGGAGGAGAAGAATAAAGGGGCAGAAAGGCCAATAACATGTATTTTATCAAAATTAGCATTTAATCCTCTCGACAACAAGAGGTATCACATCTTTTTACAGACCATGGTACTGGCCCAACATTGCCTCAGCCGCTCAGTTGAGATTACACAGCTAGTGGTGCACTGAGGGCTTGAGCTCGAGTCTCACTTACAGCAAGGCCCATGCACTCATTGTGGGATTTTGACCTAATTCTATTGTTGTTAAAGAATGTGAATTATGTAAACTCTGTGAACTTAGATAATGTAAGTATCCAGGAAAAGAAGGGAGATTTTTTGAACATGTAGTCTATAGATTAACATCATTTTGATACAGAATGTTTTGACCCTTAGGATGTTCATGACTGTGTTCATGAATTTAAAATTTTAATACTTAACACTGATTAATTTTAGTCTTTTCTAGAAGTAACCTCCATTCCATACAGAACAGTTAATTCTATTTTTATGTCTATTTTTAATTTACTGAAATTAATTTCTTTGAACCACGTGTATTTTGCATAGTGTTCAAAACAATTATTTAATATATTCAACTTTCTGGCATGTATTAAAGTGTTAATGATTATAGTTGAAGTTGTTGTTTTATGAACTCCAAACCTCTTGGTCAAATATTGACATGATTGCACTTTTACCAGGCAGATTTAATTCTTCTATTGATGGTTAGCCATTGCCAGTTTTGTGTTATTTATACTAAACTTAATTTTCCAAAATCAGTTTTGTAGTTATCATTGTTGTTATCGATATAACATGTGAGGTTGTGGCTATTGTGAATTTTATGTTACTTATTTTTACAAGTAATGCATTACTTGCATATACAAGTAATACATTAACAGAATGAATTAACAGCTAATCATTTTTATTTATTTAGAAATGAAATGGCAGCTGATAGTTTTTATTTATTTCTTAGCGAAGCTATGAGAAAAATATGATTAATTTCTCTTAGTCCATGATTTATCCTTTGTCAATATACCATGCCAGTCTCAAATTCTTTCAGTTCTACCGCAGTCAATAGTTAAGTGCCTCTGAGACAACCTTTCCTGTCAAATGCACTGATCTTGTTATTGATCCATTTTGGATTGGGTCTTGCAGATCCTGCTAATGGTTTTCTAAAGTACACAGTGCTTTATTTCAAATTCCATTTGAACATGGTGTGTGTATCTGTAACCAGATTGTTTGGGAGATCATTACTGCTGATCGATATTTCATGTTAGGACCAGATCTGCGGAGGTAACCAAAAACACATTTCCTGAACCAATTTAAGTGTGGTTGTATTTTTTTCTAATACTTTGACTGCAAAGATTTCCAGTGAAGCCCCAACTTATATGTTGGAATTTAGGTAAGTGACACAATCATCTCCTCTGCATGAGTAAAATACATGTTGTTATCAGATGAGCTGTTAACATTTTCTGCTGCAACTTTTACCGGATTAAAAAAAATTGAAAAATTTAATATCCTGGAAATTGAACAGATCATATTAATTCTACTTGTTAAGACTATGCACGTTGATGCCCGTGTGAAATTTTGTGCTAAGTTCTTATAGCTTGAAGCATATATCAATAGCAGATCAGATAAAATGATTTTGCAATGTAAGTTACCTAAACTGCTCAAAGAGTTGACTCTATTTTAAATATTCTGTGAAGGAGAAGTCTCTTCATTTGATTGTTACAGCGAACATGAAGACTATTGGCCAGATCCAAACAAAATAAAAGTTTCCCAGGTTTGTAGGTCTGAAAATGTTCTTGAGCCTCAGATTATGTCAAAGCCATTGATTTTGCTGGTACTGGAAGAAGTTCCTAGAGCTTTACATCCCTTTTTGTCATTATGTTTGCCTTTAGTTGTTTTCCTTTTGCCTATTCTGTGCTCTGATAAGCATAAATCTGAGTTAAAGATGGTGTTTCAAACATTATAAGCATCAGTCATGGCAGCACGAACTCTGGCAACAACACTGCCATTAGAATGTTCGTTCACCATCCACAGATCCAGTGTCTTCATGGAGATGTAAAGTCTAGCTTTAAAAGCACTAAAAATTGATGGTTTCATTGTCATTTATTTTTGAAAAGCAGAATAAGTGGCTATTGTAAGATAATTTTTTGCATTTATATTTAATACTCTTGTTCTATATTTGTGCTTGCTATTCAAAAGCAAAACATGGGGAATTCTGGTCAGGCGCAGTGGCACTCTGGGAGGCTGAGGTGGGAGGATTGCTTGAACCCAGGAGTTCGAGACCAAGAGCAAGACCTTGTCTTTACAAAAAAATAGAAAGATTAGCTGGGCATGGTGGTGTGCGCACCTGTAGTTCCAGCTATTTGGGAGGCTGAGGCAGGAAGATTGCTTGAGACCAGGAGTTTGAGCTTGCAGTGAGTTATGATGATGCCACTGCACTCTAGCTGCGGCAACAGAGTGAGACTCTGTCTCAAAAAAAAAAAAAAAAAAATTCTTCTGTTTGCTATCACTTTGCTTACTATGTGCTATTTATATACATCGTTGGTAGTTAAAAGACCGTTAGTAAAAAAAGATAAAGGATCCGGGTGCAAGGAAGGGATGAATCACCTCTGAGTTCAAAGTTGTTAGTTCAGAATATCCCACTTTGTTGCCAAACATAGTATAAAGTCAGTTATTGGGCTCAATACATCTGTGCTGCAATTGGAAAATGCTGTGAATAGCTTAAAAGTTCAAAATATAGTGAAAATATACTGAGCAAGTTTATCATACTGAAAAGCTAGTTACTATTTCTGTTTTATTTTCCAAAAAAATATTTCAACTTTGTTATTTGAGATCCACCTGTCCCAACACACACACACATGCACACACACACACACACACACACACAGAATATATTCAAAATGCAAACACATGATAAGTATTTGTTGATTTGTTTCAACTTACTTTACTACCATCTTTATAGATGCATCTGCTCTGAGGAGAGAATGCCTGCATACAAACAAGGGAAATTTAACTAAACTTTACAGGATTCCAGTTTTAAAGAGTAATTTGTAAGCAGTTTTTGAGATGTGATTCTTATTTCAGTATGATGCTGTTCTTACTTTTCATTTCAATGATGCTGTCTAAATCTGAGCATTTTTACTATGTTTCCAAATGCTCTGGATTCTTGCCAAGATGTTGCTGGATTTCCTTTGACAAGGTACAGCAGGTTTGGGGGTTAGAGGCCAGAGTGGGTAAATCCCTCTTGGCAGGGCACTTGGACATGCTGCCGGGCTCCACGAGCCAGTGCTTTTCCCATCCATGGGACATCTGGCAATGGCCCAGCCCTGCTCTAATGCTGCCCAGTCTCAGTTCGAGTGCACTAAACAACTCTCCTTAAGTCATTTAGTGACGGAGTTGGCCGTGTTTGGAAAGATCTACTAACAAAGGATACGTTTCTCCTTGTTTGAAGTTTTTTTTTTTTCTCATGTAGTCACAAATTTACTACTATTTACTCAGTACTTGCTACATACATATTATCACTTAATCCTCATCCTGCAAGGTAGACTGTAGTCATTATCCCGTTTTATGAAGGAGTAGACTGTTATTTAGGGGGAGTAACTCATATATATAATATTCCTCACAGCTTTTCTGAAAAATAAAAGTTAACTGTTCATGATGGTTATTTTAGAGACTGTTGGAATCATTTAAAATAATCACTTCTTGAATGTTAGAAGCAGCAACCTTTTCCCCATTCTCTAGTTTTTTAGCCTACAGGTAAGATATGCTTCCAGTATGACAGGCTCAACGACCCTCTCACTGTCTTTCCCACATTGATACTGTGCTCATTCCAGTTGCCATGTGTCTTCACAGCAGGACTCTAATGGGAAACACTTCTCTTCTGGATAGTAACAAGTTTTTCCTTTCACTTTGTAGGGACATTTTAAATTTTGGAATAAGTGTAAGTTGTTCAATATTATGGTTCCCCAGAATGAACTTTTAGAGATGGATCTCAGAAGAGCAAAGTCAGAAACAGCACAAGGAGAGAGACCAGGGTCCTAAGAGAAAATGGTAGTTCTTAAAATGACGAGCATTTTCCATGAGCTACAAAAAGTTTTTAAAGAAATTGCAATTTATGTTATTATCTTAGAACTGAAGAACAGAAACTCTGACTCATTCTTTGTATTTCATTATTCTGCGCAGACTTCAGTACAAGAATAAAAGGAAAATGAGCCAGATTGTTTCCCCAAGTGACACCCATTTCCCTTCCTTCTCCTCACACCTAACTTCCACATCCTGACCCATTTCCAGACACTTTTGTTTTGGAAAAGATTGAGGGTTGAGTAGAAGAAGAGGATAGTCTAAATGGGTTTGCACCTATTCCCAAAAATGGGGATTTTAAAATTATTCTCTTAATAATAATGAGATAAATACAAATAAAATAATTGTGAAAGCAATCTGTGAATTGCCATTCAAATATAATCCTTACGACAACTCTAAGATGAGAAAGAATGGCTGATTTTGTGTTTCTTAATTCAAACATGAGTCATTTGAGGTTTTGGGAGATTGATGGCTTTGCTCACAGAGCTCTGGGCTGGAACTTGGGGAAGAACACAGGTTCCATGACCCTCAGTCCAGTGTTCTTCAGTTCATCATTACTTTCCCACTTTAAGCTGTCATCAGTTTGAAAGACCATGTAATATACCTTTCTTTGATGTGACAACCTCATGTAAACTCTTTTAAGTGGTTTGACCTCGAGGAAAACCATTAGTGGCTGATTGAAAACTGTGCTTTGTGACATTACTGAAG